>JACXGM010017163.1:0-19938 GCA_016801145.1 Umbra pygmaea
TCTAACCTTGACTCTCAGTACAACAGCCTGGTTACAGTGCTACACAGCACTAACCTTGTTTGCCATGGTTGGCACAGAGCCAGGAATGTGTGGCATGTGATGTCCATATGTTCTGTAGTAACCGTCTCTAACTGGCTCCACAGTAACAAGTGGCACTTGGCAGCTTAATAATTGACAAGGCCTGCTATGCCAGTTTTGTCTTCAAGCAGTTTGAGCACACCCATTTTACTTGTGACAGTTGGAGAGGCCTGTGTATATGAAACAAGGAGGTGTGGTATAAGGCTAACTAATCATGAAAAAGAGCTGCATTCCAATACAATTAAAAAACTCTAAAATTCTATATTGAGAAGAGCAGAAAAAATGTTACTATACAATTAATGCAAATAAAGAATCAGAAGGACATGTACTGTAGCATCAGCAACTTTTTAGCTTTCATAAGGAATTGGTTCAAATCATCAGTTTATAATATTCACTCATACTACTAGAGATTATCATCTCCTGCAAAAAAGATCACCTGGAAACTACACAAACTGTGGAGTCCTTCCTCAACTTTTTCTTCACTGTCTTTTTCTGCAGGCTTGCGTAAACTACCTCTCATGGTACATTAAGGAGAATCATCAACGAAGTTCTACATGACTAGGGAAACAATGCAATCATTGCTAACCAAAAATGTATCCTGCCTCCAGGCAGTACTTGTCAAACATATCCAAAATAATCCTGGCAACATTCTGGACAACATTTTCGCTCATTCTGTTGCCCTCAGCAACAGGCCATCTGTCCTATAGAAACAAATTAAACTATTCTCACCACATCAAGACACCTCCAAATAACAACCTCAAACTTAACAGCTGCACCATACTGCACCCAAACCTCTGCTCACCTACCTGCATTTAACTTTTCAAACTAGGACAAACTACAGTCGTCTACTTGAAATTTGCAATTCCAAATAATTTACTGAAATAAATCCATAAACACCATCTGATTACAAAAAGAAAATTATCAACATAATTTGAAAAATACATATTTTAGTTTGTGAATGGAAACTGGTATAATAATTGATCATCCTTTTATTGAGGAATCATGCCACCTGCTGGCCATACATGTTAAGATCTTTTTCATTTACAGTTTTTGCTCCATAATTGAAGACCACTTTTGACTGAGTTTGCAGATTTGCCATCGATATCATTTTGATTGAAACCCTGGTACCAATCCATGCGTTTAGTAAACAATGTAACTATTGCAATCAACATATCTGTCAAATTGTTTTATTGAAGATATTAAAATTATTCGAAAAAGACTGTGGCCATTTAACTTTCAGCTACCTACAAAAGTCCAAATATATTATGATATTTTAAGTGTGTCATTGAAGCTGGAATTAATTCCTTCGCCTGTATTGCCATGGATTTGAGAAGATAAACGTGCCAATATAAAATAAAATATCTTTGCGTGCCAGAGTTTGGTGTAGCACTCTATTGGGTCTGTAAACTTCCTGTCTGTCTCCCCATACATACCTGGCTCCCTAGCCTATGCTTCATACAGTTCTATCATCAAAAGAATAATAAAAATAACCCCCCAGCAAAAAAGCTTTCAAAAATGAATAATTGCTTTGCATCATTGTTACATGCTTTGAAAAATTTAATTATTTGATGTCGTGAAATATGTTGAATTGTGTCAAATGTATTGCCTACTGCGGACATGAGCATTGATAACTATGGATTTATGTAAGTATGAAAGAAGAAGACCTTTCTCAACACAGGTGCCTGATCTGTACATACGGAGTCCCTGGAGAGTGAAATGGCAAGGTACACTAGTCCGACATTTCGACTCATTTACCCCAGCTGTAGCAAATGTGCTAACCCGTTTTGGGGTTCCGGGCATATTCAGAAATGCCATGACCAGGATTGAACCCTAGCTGTCCGGCAAGGCAGTGAAAGTAATCGTTTTAGTTATCATTTTTACTAGACGTGACATGAGCTTTATCAACTTCCTAACTCATGTACTTTCTTGTGTGTGCCTGCACTATCTTCCTGAGAGACTTCATACAGTTCCCCTGAGACTTTGTGCAGTATTGCTTCAAGATAGTGCAGGCAGAAAACTGAAAATGCAGAAAGTGAGGATATTGATATAGCTAATTTCAAGTAAAAAGAATGCTTTTCGAAAACAACAATTAAACTATATACCATCTCTGTGTGTGACAAAAAACAACCAACCACCCAGCTTCAGAGCAGTTAAGGTGCAATGTAGAATTTCATGGAGTGAAATCATAACTACATTCTCCTCTGTGACCAGCTTCCATTAATCATGTGAATTAAAAATTCATCAACATGCGGTCGGTGGTTTTAAAAACTGGAAAGAAGCACCTGAACTCCATGGAAGGACAGGCAAACATGGGTTCTACTACAATGTTCATGGGCATTCAGAACACCACATGAAATAAATAAAAAGGAAAGTAACAGATGTCAGCACAAAATCTAACTTTGGAATGGCTATTAAAAGAAGCAGCTTTGCTACTATAGCAACATTTGAAAATGAAGCTCTGACCCAAAAAAGAACCACACAAGACACCACACACTACAACTGTTATCTACAGTACAAATCTTTTTTGTTTTGCAATGAAAAACTTGCTTGCCAAGTCCTGAAAAGCCTTTTGAGGACAATGCAATCTTTTTATAAAGTAATGGAATGTGTCTGCTTTATGATATGAATACAAGAAATGCCTGCAAAAACAATCACGTCTCCTCCACAAACAAAGGAACAAGGAAGAACACTATAAGGAAGGTGAAGGAAGGTAACAAATTGGAGCAAGGTTTTTGACACACCTGCTTGTCTAGATCCATGAAGGAATGTAAGAAGAAACATTTAAACCAGAAAATCATCCCTGTAGTCAAATCAAATGTATTTGTCACATGTGCCAGATACAACAGTTGTGTCCTTCAGAGTGAAATATTTACTTACAAGTAGGCGTGTAAACAGTAGCGTAATAATTAGCCCTCACCGCAGAAATCGAAGCGAGGCCCCTACCCTCGCAACATTAACAAAAACACAACATTTAGATTTGTTTGCCCTAAGCCTACACCATTCTGTCATTGCTTAAATTAGCTGTCAACTTATTGTTGTGCTGAAGCAACCAATTATCAAAATTAGAGCCCGACCGATATATCGGCGGGCCGATATTATTGGCCAATATTAGGCATTTTCCAAACTATCCATATCTGCAAGTGGGTATAGAGAAGAATCACCCAATTGTAAAAAATCCCAAAATCCTTTATCGGTCGGGCTCTAATCAAAACCAGAACTATAATCAGAATAACTTGTCAATTGTAATATCAATACAACTGTACAGCCATAAATTACACTGGTAGGGATTGTTTTTAATATTTCTTCCCATTTCATTGTTGTTACGGTGATACTGTGTCAGATTTTATAGGGCGCTAATTTTTTCACTTGCCCACTCACAACCAAACAACTATATCAAAAGAAATGAGCAAAATGTAAAGCCCTCAACCGAACCGAAATAACAAAATGCCTTTGTAATATACATAACATAGTTTGCATGTGCATTGCCCAATAGGCAAAATTATTTACTTTCCATTCGAGCCAAACAAATGTTTGTTTCAGGATATGTACTGTTATAATCTAGTTATCATGTTATTAATTGCTTTCTAAACATTATGTTTAGCAATATCAAGTCTAGTTATGACTATAGAAGAAGCTTAAGGATTTAAACCTTATTACAATTTTGTTTATGAAGTGCGCAAAGGCCATAGCCAAATACAGATTTTCAGATCAATTTGAAGAGGCATTGTACAGTATGTCTAAACCGAGCACCACAAACTTTGGTCCAAGAAAGTTGGTCTGAGGACACAAATCCATTTTACTTTCCATTAGAATTCGAGCTGGTGTTTTCTTAACTTTCCATTACGTTGAACAGGTGTCATTCAATTCAACGAAGACACTCCAAGATGGAGTGGAAACAGAACACTCCCTAGCGGTTGAACTTTCTGTTGCCAGACGTACGTCACGTATTTTAAAAATGTACTAATGCATCATTTCAGCACAGGTGAAGTCTGTCAAGTCTGTCAAGGCAACCGGAGGTTAGCAGTCTCGCTGATTTGTCAGTTACCCTGACTTGTTTAAAGTTATTGAAACAAATTTAAAGATAACAACTGTAATCCAGTGAAAATCCATCTCTCCCCCCCTTAAAGGGGCCTACCAGTTCTCTCCTCATGATTCTGGCTAGGGCTGAACGATGTTGTGTTTTAGCATCGACATCGCAATGTGCGCATGTGCGATAGTCACATCGCCAGAACATGCGATGTGAAGAAGGGTAGCACCCAATGACAGTATAGGTAGCGTCACAGTTTACACAAGTTTGTTGTATGGTTTGTTGCTGGGATGACATTCACGCTCCGCATGCCTGCACAGTGATTGGTTCGCTGTGATCGGTTGTTGTGCCGCTGCTCACAGCCAACATTCTCTGTCACTGGCAGACCTGTACTAGCGAAAGATGAGCGACGAAGAGGATACGCATTACGCAGGAAAAAAAGGATGGTTTCGTACCAAAAATAATGTCAAAATCTTTTGGACTACAAAAAATAGGATGTTGACAAAAAACAGGTACTTTGTCAGGAGTGTTAAATATTTGTGGCAACAAAACAAGGAAAAACCACCCATTTGTCTGATCACTTAAAACGGCACCACAAAGCTCTTTACGACGAGTACAAAATCTAATCTCGGATGTCAATCAAAACAAAACACTATTTGCGATGCCTTTGCATCAGAAAGGCTGTCAACGACAGAAAGAAATAACAAACGCAATAACGTTTTATAACGTTTCATATCGTAAAGATATGTTGCAATTATACGCTGTCGCATTTGCTTATCCATGATTATGGTGATGACCAACACTGTTTTACTTTGGCACATTGGCAAAAAAAGTTGACTTAAAAACAAAAGATTGTGAACCAAAATGCTTATAAGTTCTATTATAAAAAATATATATTTTCAGTTATATTTTTATAAACCAATCGGGGGTTGGTGTAAAGCTCCTGTTTTATAAAAAAAATGTGTACTGCTTTTCTGTTTACAGAGCATGAAGCTTGTTTATTAGTGAAATTATTAGTATCATGGAATGGTAATGATTGACTGTAGCCTACATTGATGGCTTGCAATATCGCAATATATATCGTTGGGAAACAAAATATCGCAATGTAATTTATTTCCAATATCGTGCAGCCCTAATTCGGGCCCAAAACATGACTCCACCACCTCCTTGCTGACGTCGCAGACTTATTGGGACATGGTGGCCATCCACCAACCATCCACAACTCCATCCATCTGGACCATCCAGGGTTGCATGTCACTCATCAGTAAACAAGACTTATATTTAACAATATATTAATGTTTTTTAAGAAGCCTACTTAAATAAATAATAAGTAAACCTAAATCACCTACCACACAACTACAATAATTTAACAATAAATAACAGTTAAACTATTAACAAGTAACAACAAAATAAATGTTAAGTTGGTATGCTAACTAAACCAGCTTCAAACTTTAGTAGTTATTTTGCAGAAATATTACCATATTTACTTTGTCTGGCAAGATACGACACCGCTCCTGACTTATTATTTTGCGCTACCTTATTTCTCAGAAGTTCTCCAAACTTATGTTCTCATTAAACTATTTTGAAAACAATATTAACGTTGTATACCAACATATTTAGGGTGTTTTTAAAGGAGTGTTCCACAGTAAATGAAAGGAACTGAAATATACTATTGGCTTTTCTCTGATATATTTAAAAAGTACAGATGTGTATATGACATAAATCATCTATGGTAACATTTGTAAATGGTATACTATGAAACTGATTTACTGTGGAACACTCCTTTAAATATATCAGAGAAAAGCCAATAGTATATTTCAGTTCCTTTCGCATCCACTGGGGTGTTTCTGTATCCGTCTAAACTTGAGCTACCACAACTCCCAGAATTCGAAGGAATTTAGTGCCCGTCCCCGTTTTGAACACACCGACACAGAACATGGGCAATTCAACAGCACACCTCTGTAGAGCTTGACACTAGAAAGTTATACATATTTGTTTTTTAAATTGTAGTCTAATTTCTATTCATCATGCTCGTTTGGTGTTCTGTACCTGGTTGTAGAAATTACAAGCAAGCCCAAAAAGGAGTAATCTTTCACACTTTACAATGGGCTATAAGAAGTTAGGGTTTGCAGTCGGCATTTTAGGTCGGAAGATTATGAAAGGGATCTACGTGCTAAATTAACCAGCACTACAGCCCGAAAGCGCTTTTTATCTAGAAAGAGTATCCTATATATATAGTACGTATAGTCATTTACACACTCAGCTAGCTACTAAATACAGCTGGCACATTTCACATACAGTACAATAACATTAACACACAGACACAATGTGTGCTCCATTATCAAGGTACAGAAAATAGGTTTAATAAACTTACTCATCTTGCTACGTCTCTTTCCATGTGTGCTGGAAAACTTCAGTGATTCAGTGACGCATATGTGGTCGTCAGTAATTTTTGGTTCAAGCCTTACAAGTAAAGCTTGTCCACGATCCCCTTCATTGTATCAAGTGCTTTTTACTTCAGTAGAAATTTATGGACATATTCCCACAAAAGCACTTAGGCAATTAGAATTTAACCGCATTTCAACTGCATTATTTGTAGAACATGCTGCCTTGTTGAAGCTGAATATCAAACTCCATTTGTTGTAAACGTTCTTCAGTGTACTCGGGCGCAAACATGTATGGTTGGATGTTACTCAAAATGTAAAAGCATGTTGTAAAATTCCTCATCTGCAAATCCTAGGTTAGTAGCAATTGTGTTACCAGCGACTTTGTCTATGAACTGTTTCACAGAATCGAGAGAACATGCCGGGTGGGCGGGGCTTGAACCAAGGAAGCCAGCATTGTAGTTCTCTACATACTGAAAAAATCATACCACCTCGTCTGTTTAGCATTAAAACGGCTGATCGAAAAGTCACAGAAAGACAAGCTATACCTTAAAAAATCAAGGACAACAGAGGCTTTAAGGAGTAGGTTTGAAAGCCAGATCAGTATAACAGGGATGCTTATTTTCGCGAAAGAATACATGCCTACATTCATTTTTCCTATCTCCAAAGTCCATTGGACTCACACGGTGACGTCAGCGTGTGAAAATTCCCTGCGAAATTTCAAATCTTGCTCTTACACTAGCCAGGCATGGGTGAAACATATCTCACTGTTCTACAAATGTCTGGGGGAAGCTACTAGCACCTCCAGATAGCTGTAGGGTGAAGTATCCCTTTAAGTTTCAGCTGCCCGTATTGTTATTAGGCTTTATTCGTCATTCTATTACGTTGCACCTGCACGTTTCATTTCGCCTGTTCATTTGAGAACATTCCACACATTCCAAACAATCCATAGCATTCAGAATTATATTCTAAGGTCCACGGTTAAGGTTAGCCATGTGGTTACTGAGGATAAGGTTAGGATTAGGGATAACATTACAAAATAAATACATAATGTGCAACACGTTTGCATCACGCTGGAATGAAGAACAAAACACACACAAAGCTTCAATCTGGATTTGAACTCGCAAACTCCAGGATGAAAGTCGGAAAAATATGGCATTTTAAAAGTAGCCTATTTTTACGGTAGCTACATTAGTTACTGGTACTGACTACAGAGAAAGTGTGATATTTTTACTTCTGTTTCAGAGCATCAGAGGGAAAACATTTAAGTCAACACATTAAGTGGAACCAAAATGAGGAACCAAAATTTGCGTTCTAATCAGTTCCAATTCCTACCGGTTGCGTTTCGGTACCAAAACCCTAGTTGGGGTGGCCGAATAGTAGGTTAATGCACAATTGCAAACCTTTGGAGGATCCTACACCCTGAAGTTTGCGGGACTCCAGAGGCACCAGCAGCTTCAAATACTTGTTTGCTGCTTTGTAATGGCATTTTAGTAGCTGCTCTCTTAATCTGATAAATTTGTCTGGCAGTAACCTTCCTCACTATGCCTTTATCTGCCGAACCCGTCTTTGCTCTGAATCAGCCACAAATCTATTCACAGTACAATAATCACGCTTATGTTTTCGTGAAATATCTAATGTTTTCATACCTTGTCCAAGGCATTGCACTATTTGACTTTTTTTCTGCAGCAGAGAGATACTTTTCTTTCCCATATTGCTTGAAACCAGTGGCCGGCTTAATAATGTGGCACATCCTTCTTATAGTTTACCTTTAATTGGGCTCACCTGGCAAACTGAGATTGATTTCAGTGATCCAAAGAGTCCAGAGACACAATACCATCCATGGGTTTGATTGAAAAACAAAATATTTAATGTTTATGACACTTAATTCCAATTTCCATAATAATTTGGAATGCAGTGTATTCATGTAATCTCACTCCACTACTGGTCACTACTGAGATTTCGGAAAGATAAGTCCAATTATCAACTTTGCCAGCGAGCCCTTATCAGGGGTGCAAACTCATCAGGGGTGAAAAAGGTGACAAGAATGCAATATTAGCATTTTTGGGATTTACTGTCAATTTTAGCATGAGGATTTAAGGGAAAACTCACTTGTTGGGGCGCAGCTGGCTTAGTGGTTTGGGAGTCAGACTTACTCGGGTGGTTGCTGGTTAGATTCTCGATGGAACCTAATGTTGTGTCTTTGGGCAAGGCACTTAACCCTAAGTTTCTCAAGGGGAATGCCCATGTATGTATTGTGTTTGCTAACTGACTAAACTGTAAACTGTAGAATTAATAAATCTTACTGTTACTACTATAATAAAGGGGACATCAAATATGAAGCAGTACTAACAATAAGAAAAAACAATTTCTATTAGAATTTACGATGGGAAATGACAAATTAAATTTAATGTGATTTTGGAAAAGAACGCTGTAAGAGAGCACTGTTTTGTATGGTTGAGTCAGATAATGTAACTTGGCTAGACAGAGCTAGAACATTTCTCATTGATGATTTGTTATTTAAACCAGGGCATTCATAAAGTTTGCACAACAATGAAGATATTCTGAAGTTGAATTTGTTATTTCAATGTAGGGTTGCCAACAATCCCGTGAAATTAAGAATAGTCCCGTATTTGACACTTAAATCTTGCATCCCATTTGTAATCAATACAGGACACGATTTGTCACATATATTCAAATATGTCCCATACACCAGAGGTTGTCAACTCGTGTGCCACAGCACACTTGTGTACCATAAGGACTCCCCAAGTGTGCAATTAAATTTTTCCAAATCTGTTGTTTTTTTAGGGAGCAATTTATGCTGTGCTTTGTTCATATCACTGTTTTTGCTCTCTAGTTAGGATTCCCCAAGCTGATGTGTTGGAGACAAACTGTATCACATCACGCTCAGATCATGTTCAGCCTCTGATTTGATTGGACAGTGAAACAATTAAGTTTGCACCTGCATTTAGTCCACTATAACCTGCATGTCTTGTTCCCAAATGTGAAGCAACATCCCATATAAACTGACACTACTTTTTGCCATGTTGCACAAGTTTTAGGTAGTTGTCAAAGAATCGTTGTTTAAAAAAAAATTGTTACACAGACCATTTATTTGCAGAAAAGGACAACTCGTCTAAATCCCAAAAAAAGATGCCAGACCTCAATTAATGCAAAGCAAATAAGTTCATATTAGTTAAAAAACACAATAATAATAATAAAAATAATCTGTTAACAAGTTCAGTAATAAATATTGTATTTATTTCAGTATCTTTAATAGTAATTGTGAAGTAACAATAATAATTATTGTCCTTAATGCATCTTGGCATGCTCTCCACCAGTCTTTATGATTTACCACCATTGGCGCCCCACGCCTCGGCCCGTGGCCCAGAGGAGCGTCCTTTATTTTTCTACATGGAAGATGGTAAAAGTATTGCAAGGGTGCAACTTCTATAAAAAAAATGTTCCTTGTGTCTTTGAATGCTTTAAGTTGTAGGAGAAGGTGCCTCTCTGTCTCAACCTGTAACGTTTAGCCCTAGATGAGCTGTTATATGGACTCCCTTGTTTTGTTCTGTTAGGTGTCATGTGTATATGTCTGCTTTTGTTTTGGTATTCAGTGCATGCACGGTGGTTCTGTTTCGATGTTCTGTTTCTCATGTTCCCTTTTAGTTGCTTACCAGTGTGTGATGTATGGTTCCCCCTAGTGTCCCTTTTGTGCCATGCCTTGTTTTGTCTTGAGATTTCTCCCGGTGTGTTTTTTTTGGGTTTATGGTCTCGCCCCTCACTTCCATGTCTTGTCACATCTGTCTGTTCACCCAATAGATCACGGTTTAGTTAATTTCCATGTCCAGGTGTTTTACATTGTCTTCGTTAGTACGTGTATTTAGGTTTAGTGTTTGGTCTTGTCTCTTGTCATTCAATGTGTTCCTGTTACATGTTTTCTGTGGAGTGTTCCTTACGTCTTGTTTTGAATTGCATTCGGTTTAGCCCCTCGTGGCAGTATTTGTTTATAAGTCTGGTTACAATAAATACATAGCGTTTGAAGATACCTTCGCGTCTGTCTCTATATCGCTTCATAGATGGATACATGTGACAGATTGAATGACCGTAACACAAAGAGACAGCGAAGGAGTAAAGGTGTTGCTAGCCGTCAGGAGGAGGAGGAGATCGAGGCAAGAGCCATGGAGCTACGGGCACATATGGACCGGCTGATTGCCTCTGCCTCTGAAGCCCGCTTCCCCCCATCTCCTGGGAGGACCTGGAGCTCTTCAGGCTCCCGGCACAACACCCCCAGCATACGGCGAGTAAGGGCTATGGCTATGGGAACGGAGCAGAGGAGGAGTTGATGTTGTGGGAGGAAGAGGAGGTGGACAAGGATTTTTTCCTCGGGGACATAGAGGAGGACTGGGAATTCACTAGCTCACAGGTCCAGGGTGTGTGCCCGCTTACTAGAGCCCCCCGTCTGGGTGTTAGAACCCCTAGCCTTCCACTGAACCCCCGTAGTTCTCAGGCCACCTCCATTACCCCGCAGCCTACCTCCATAAGCCCTCTGGCTGGCCCCCCTCGCTTAAAGGCTAGGTTGATTAGCTCCCAGGCTAGTTTAGTTAGCTTAGAGGCTAACCGTTCCACTAGATTTGTAGCTAGATCTTTCTTGTCACAGCCTAGTTCTCAGGTTCAGGGCCGTGGTCCAAAGAATAGTGCCCCCCGTCTGAGTACTAAACCTCCTAGCCCTCCTACATGTGTAGCTACCTCAGTTAGTTCCTCGAGCTTCCAGGCTAGAACCCCTAGTTTCAAGGCTACCTCTCATAGCTTCCAAGCTAGAACCCCTAGTTTCAAGGCTACCTCTCCTAGCTTCCAGACTAGAACCCCTATTTTCAAGGCTACCTCTCTTAGCATCCAGGCTAGAACCCCTAGCCCCCAGGCTAGCTTCCTCAGCCCCCAGGCTAGCTTCCTCAGCCCCCAGGCTAGCTCCCTCAGCCCCCAGGCTAGCTCCCTCAGCCCCCAGGCTAGCTCCCTCAGCCCCCAGGCTAGCTCCCTCAGCCCCCAGGCTAGCTCTCTCAGCCCCCAGGCTAGCTCTCTCAGGCCCCAGGCTAGCTCTCAGGTTCAGGGTAGTGGTCCACAGTATAGGGCCCCCCGTCTGAGCACTAGCCCCCCTTGCGAGCACACTAGCTTCCCCGGTGCTACACCAGTGTCTGCCCCTAGGGCTTCAGTTACTGCCCCTAAGCCCCCACTTCCTGCCCCTAGCCCTTCGGTCCAGGGTGTTAGCCCCCGTACCAAAGCTCCCCGTCGCAGGGTTAGGGCCTCCCGTCGCAAGATGGCCGACCTCCCCAAGATGGCCGACCTCCCCTGTTATGAGAGCGAGGATGAGGACATGCCTGCTCTCATAAGTGGGTCCGCGCCCTCTGAGCTGGTGCCTCCAGCAGCCCGCTCTCTGCTGCCACAGCCTCCGACAGCAGCCTGCCCACCGCCACAATCTCCGCCAGCAGTCTGCCCACAGCCTCCAGCAGTCTGCCCACAGCCTCCAGCAGTCTGCCCACAGCCTCCAGCAGTCTGCCCACAGCCTCCAGCAGTCTGCCCACAGCCTCCAGCAGTCTGCACACAGCCTCCAGCAGTCTGCACACAGCCTCCAGCAGTCTGCACACAGCCTCCAGCAGTCCGCACACCACCACAGTCTCCGGCCTCCTGCTTTGCGTTACCCACGCCTGAGCCCCTCCTGACCACGGACCTGGAGGTCCTACTCCTCCCTCCGCCGCCTGGGTTTGGCGATGACGCCTCCTGGGAGGAGTTCGGCCCCCCTACTCAGCCGCCGCTGGACCTCCTAGGCCCCCTGCCACCAGGACTCCCAGAACCCCTGTCGCCAGAGCCTGCAGGTTTGTCCTTCGGGCCCCCTACTCAGCCACCGCTGTCCTCCGGACCCCCTGCTCAGCCACCGCTGTCCTCCGGACCCCCGGCTCAGGCGCCGCTGTCCTCCGGACCCCCTGCTCAGCCGCTGCTTTCCTCAGGACCCCCTGCGCAGCCGTCGCTGACGCCACCGTCAGGACCCCCGTCGCTGACGCAACCGTCAGGACCCCCGTCGCTGACGCCACCGTCAGGACCCCCGTCGCTGACGCCACCGTCCGGAACCCCGTCGCCGACGTCCGGATTCCCGTCGCCGACGCCGGACCTTCTAGATGCCCTGCCGCCGGACCTCCCAGACCCCCTGCTTGTGCCAGGGCTCCCAGACCCCCTGCTTGTGCCAGGGCTCCCAGACCCCCTGCTTGTGCCAGGGCTCCCAGACCCCCTGCTTGTGCCAGGGCTCCCAGACCCCCTGCTTGTGCCAGGGCTCCCAGACCCCCTGCGCGTGCCAGGGCTCCCAGACCCCCTGCGCGTGCCAGGGCTCCCTGATACCCTGCCACCGGGGCCGCCTGAACTGCCTTGCCCCTCGGCGCCTGAACTGCCTTGCCCCTCGGCGCCTGAACTGCCTTGCCCCTCGGCGCCTGAACTGCCTTGCCCCTCGGCGCCTGAGCTGCCTTGCCCCTCGGCGCCTGAGCTGCCTTGCCCCTCGGCGCCTGAGCTGCCTTGGCCCTGGCCGCCTGAACTGCCTGACCCCGGCCGCCCTCTGTCCCTCCTGACCCCGGGCCGCCCTCTGTCCCTCCTGACCCCGGGCCGCCCTCTGTCCCTCCTGACCCCGGGCCGCCCTCTGTCCCTCCTGACCCCGGGCCGCCCTCTGTCCCTCCAGACCCCGGGCCCTCTGCCTTTCTTGATGCGGTCTCCTTCTCTTGCCCACCCCGGTGTGGTGGGCTTGCCCACCCCGGTGTGGTGGGCTTTTTTCTGCTTTTGTTTTGGTATTCAGTGCATGCACGGTGGTTCTGTTTCGATGTTCTGTTTCTCATGTTCCCTTTTAGTTGCTTCCCAGTGTGTGATGTATGGTTCCCCCCAGTGTCCCTTTTGTGCCTTGCCTTGTTTTGTCTTGAGATTTCTCTCTGTGTGTTTTGTTTTGGGTTTATGCTCCCGCCCCTCACTTCCATGTCTTGTCACATGTGTCTTTTCACCCAATAGATCACGGTTTAGTTAATTTCCATGTCCAGGTGTTTTACATTGTCTTCGTTAGTAAGTGTATTTAGGTTTAGTGTTTGGTTTTGTCTCTTGTCGTTCAATGTGTTCCTGTTACGTGTTTCCTGTGGATTGTTCCTTACGTCTTGTTTTGAATTGCATTCGGTTTAGCCCCTCATGGCAGTATTTGTTTATAAGTCCGGTTACATAAATACATAGCGTTTGAAGATAGCTTCGCATCTGTCTCTATATCGCTTCATAGATGGATACATGTGACACAACCTCACATGTTGAACATTGTGATTACATGTTCTGTTTTCTTTTGGTTGCCATGACTTTTTGTGTCTTCCTGTTTCAATTGCCAGTTTGTGATCACTGAGCCTGTACTTAGTTAGGATCTATGTGTCTGTTAGTAGAGAGAAATTCAGCTAATTTATAATCTCTTTTTAGGTTTAGATAACATTGTTGTCTACTTTGGCTTTTAGATTCTTCTTTCCAATGTTCCAGATAAGTTTCTTTGCATTCTGCTATAATTTGCTTGACTGTCACTTGATTGGTGTTTGGAGGGCAGCGTTGTTGTGAGGCTGCTCAAACTGTGTCTGAGGGGGGAGGCAGTTTGTCTCAGTATTAACTGATATAGAGGACTCTTTTCTGGGCTCAGCTCTTGAGTTCAGAGGGCTTTGGAGTCAAGTGTGGGTTGGATTTCAGGTGGTAAAAAATGTTGAGTGTTCTCTTTTGGGGGTTAATTATTAGTGGGTATCTGCCTAATTCTGCATGCATTTGTTGGTGTGTTTCTGTGTACATGTAAAATGTATCTGCAGAATTCTGCATGTAAAGATTCTGTAGGGTGTTCGTCCCAAAGGGTATAGCTCTGATGATTGAGTGGACCCCATACTTTACTACCGTACAGCGCAATGGGCTGGATGACACTGTCAAATATTTTAAGCCAGATTTTAATTGGAATTTGGAATATAAAGAATCTTAAATGCATGTAGGGCCCTTCAAGCTTTTCACTGCCATGTTGAAACTCCCTGATGCTGATATAGTTATACCAAGGTAGGTATAACTTATGCTGTGTTCAATTACATAATTATGTATGGTAAAATTGCATTTGTTCTCCTAAAATCTTGGGCAATGTTGGATGATCTTCACACTCACTTGCCACTTCATTAGGTAAAACTTGATAGTACCAGGTTTGACCCACTTTTGCCTTCAGAACTGCCTTAATTCTTCTTGGCATAGATTCAACAAGGTGCTGGAAACACTCCTTTGAGATTTTGTTCCATATTGACATTGTTGCATCACACAGTTGCTGCAGATTTGACGGCTGCACATCCATGATGCAAATCTTCAGTTCCACTACGTCCCAAACGTGCTCGATTGGATTGAGATCTGCTGACTGTGGAGGCCATTTGAGTGGAGTGAACTCATTGACATGTTCCAGAAACCAGTTTGAGATGATGTGAGCTTGTGCCATGGTGTGTTATCCTGCTGGAAGAAGCCATTAGAAGATGGGTACACTGTGGTCATAATGGAATGGACATGGTCATCAACAATACTCAGGTAGTCTACTCAGGTAGTCTATGGCCTTTAAACAATGCTCAATTGGTACTAAGGTGCCCAATGTATTCCAAGAAAATATCACCCACAACATTACACCGGCACCAGCCTGAACCGTTGATACAAGGCAGGATGGATCCATGCTTTCATGTTGTTTACACCAAACTCTGATTAGAAATGTGGGTTAACAAGCAGTTGAACAGGTGTACATGTACCTAATAAAGTGGTCAATGACTGCATAGGCTTATTGGGATGTGTAGAAGATCCCCGGGACCAATGAATGTGCCTGGTACCAGTTATAGGAGGTAAATGAAACGTATGGGACATATCCAGAGTCAAAACCACCTGGCTCTGTAGAATGTCAGGATACCAGGTATCAGAGGTACAGTATAATGTACACTGGACACTTAGTTAAATGATTAGTAAAAGATAAGAAAACTGACACTGAGATAGAATTAATGCCATTGACATCTGGAATTGAACAACATCTGGAATTGAACAACCAGCATTGTAGTCAAACTGAAACCTTGAAGTGTCCTATCATATGCATTTGAGTATTAGAATATTTGGTTGCAATGTTCTAATGATTTTCATTCGAGTGAACAACCATCCACCGCTTTGGTGTGTCTCAGGTTTGGGTCTTCAAATTATGACAATGGGGCCACGGGTGGTTATTTGTCATGTTTCACGTGTGTGTTGTCGATTGGAAATAAGGTGAAAGCCATTTGACCGCAACCCTGGAGCAATTATAGTTCAATTTATTGCATGTAAAAAACGAGGTCATACAGTTGTCCTATTACATTTCCTAATTTACTTTGTCCTGCTTTCGAACTGTCCCTACACAACTGCTTTCATGAATGGGTCTCATGCTGCTAACAAATGTAATCTATTGTTACTCTTGCTTCAATGAAGAGCTTACCTTTTCCATGAACAGCCTGCAGACTGCTGGTAGATGAAAGTGGTCTCCAAAACCCAATCTTGAACCCACGCACAAGTGCTCGAGAGGTCAACATCTGCATAGATTCAAAGATATGTTAAGGGAAAGCATTGTGGTTATGATGAATACACTTTACGGCACCTTCCAATTGTAATCACTTAAAACATTTGTAACAGTTCAACAAATGCATGCCCATTTGTTTTAAACTGATTTCACAGAAAAAAACACATTTTGAAAAGTATTTCAAAAGTTGATATTGAAATATTGTTAAGACTATTGTGACTATACTTAGCAGTTGTCCGTCAAATAGGGCAGACGAGACGACCCTATTCGGAGTGTGCATCGACTCACGTAGCACTGCGAGCCAATGGAATTATTCAACTTCCAACAAGGGGGCGCATGCATGAAAGACAATGGAACTAAAAATAATTGTTTTCGCATTTGGACTTCTCCATCAATTGGCAATCGTTCATAATAACTGACATTAACCCAATATGATAATGCACCTATAGGCCTACTCACAGGCTAAACAAGAAATATAAAGTAGCAAAAGTTATTACAGTATATTAGAATATATTTATTGAAAATAACAGCATTACATTGCTTCCCCAAAAAAAACTTCACTTTGATTGCCCTTGAAATTTAATATACTTTCGGCAATAACATTTATGTAAGCTACATTTAATATATCTCCATTCATCTGATGTATATGTATGCAAATTGATTTTAATACAAAACTATTATCCAATAATTCGTTACATATGTAAAGCTGATATGTTGCAGCCTGTTGAATAAATGTGAACGTATAATTCATGTCGCATGAATTCACTCTTATAAGAATAATAACAATTCTAAAAGGAATACCTTGATCGTCCTATTCAGCCTTCAATCTATCCGAAGTGCCTACGTGCCTTGTCTTTACAAGTGCATGGACAATTTAAAATATAGCTACTGTAGGTAGGGTTTCGAAGTCAGGTGTCCCCGCAGATATGGCTAGATGACGCCTATTTTTAGCGCGTGGGCATAATCACTATTAAGATACTTCTATCTTCGTTGCCAGATCCATGATCATGACTCGAATTACTTCTGACCCCAACCGGTTAACAGCGATATATATTCATAATCATATTGCTAAATTTTTAAACGGCGATGTCCATTCCAAAGTGTTTTAGACAAGTCCTCTATCTATCTCTATGTGTGTTCCTCACCATCAGTAGATTTAACCAATGAGGTGCTTACAGGAACCGCTCCAAAAGATGTTATTCTAACTTTTACAAGCGTCCGTTTTGAGACACATTCTTAAATGTGTGTATATCTGAGGTTAATTCGGAAACATTCCGAATATTTCCACAAGTATGCATTGCAATGGATACCTGTGCTTGCATTATCTTTGGTTCCTGCACATAACATTAATAAGCAAACTACTGCGCCAGATTGAACGTGTCGCGCGTTAAAAAACAAAACACTTTCGGAATGGATACTTCCTGCTTTATGCCCCCATATTTTCAGCTTTCGTTTTCTTTTTGTTCAAATAACAATTACACCAATTATTAATAATAAATTGAGCATTGTTCACTGTTATTGATAAAGCATTTACCTTTTTAATTATCGAATTAAAATGTCCAATTTTGTTTAAAAGTTATGCAGCATTTAAAGCTAATTTGTCGTAATTTATGATCAGTCGCCCTGCAATTTACACATTTGTACCATTAAGACTAGGTATGCCCGTTACTAATATTTTAGCTCTTGAAGGTTTTTTGGGAGTTCCTGTTTATTGTTGCAGTCAGTCATATGCCCAATTAAACTTTGGATGGATCAGTTGAAAGAGTAATACAATAAAGGCTACATTTGCACCTTAGTGCAACTAGGTGGTGCTATTATTAAACTAAATAATACTTAAACCAAATAGTAGTATGTTTTATTACTTTTCAAAGCAAAATGCAAAATAAAAAATAACTAATATCTCCAATATGTATTAACAGTACCGTGTCATACTGATAAAAGTGCTGTGCATTGTCAATGTATAAACCCCAAATCTGACAGTGTCAACAATATAGTCTACAACAACAATATTACAAACATGATTTTTTTGACTGTATTAAATAAACAAACAACTAATTTATCTGGCACTTAAAAGTTCTCAGTTCATATATTTCTATATTTACACTACAGTATGATCAATACAGCACAAGACATGCCTCCAAGTAAGTGAGGAGGAAAATAGTGTAAATCAGCAGCAGCTGCTTCTTTAATTGCATTGAAGTCACCATAACATTGCTGAATTTTCATTCATTTCTACCTTCTTTAAAAAAAGTAATTTAGCACAGTACTATTATAAAATAAATAAATAAAGCTTTGCATCTATCTTTACAGCATCATCTTCAAATGAACATTTTGGGAATATAATACATGAACCAACGTTGATTCTACAAAATAATTTCGATTTCACCAAAATAAACAAAACTACTGGTATAAAATACATCCATAAAGTGGACATAATTATTTTGGTTTTGAATAACCTCACATTCTGTTTGAACGCTATTTTAGGATTTAGTTTTGTTTACCATTCTCTCTTAGCCAATGGTGAGTGACTACTAGTGGACGAATGGCACCAGTGACATTAAATGACAGCATATTGAGCTCTCCACAACGTTACAGGAACATCAGAAGTACAAGGGGGGTTGGTAGAGTTCTCAGAGTGCTACAGACACTCCTCATGTCCAGTCACTAAAACCTTATGCAAACAAAGTAAAATAAAATAAAATAAACTATAGCTAAAAGACAAAAGCAGACATAGTAAATAGAGTAGAATCCTGGAAATAAAATTAACTGTTTCTGGTCATGGTTATGGACATGACGCTATCCAGATTTACTATTTTCATCTGAGAAATGTGTCTCTAAATGTTAAGTTTAATCTAACAACATGATGATGACAGTGCCATGCTAAGAAACACATTTCCTTGGGACACGTCTGCATTCAAGACCCCAGAGTAGGCAGGATCAGTTCACCATCAGTTATGATTATTATTTTGTAAAATATGTTTGAGAAGTTCATGCTTTTTTGAGAGGGGGAAGTAAAACAGAGAAGAACCTGCACTGAGAGAACAGTAGGCTGGAACCCATGCTACAGCGATATGTGTGCAAAGTCGTAGAAGCCATAGTCGAGCTGGAACCACTGACTTATCATCACGTAGCATGTACTGCAAGGCAGCGACTTAGCCCACTATGCCACACAGACCCCTACGGTCCCAAACCATTTTAACACATTTTAAAGCACTTCCTTCAGATTGGAAAAACTATTTGATACTGCCATAGTTCAATGGAAATTGATGCAGTCATGAAATTGGGTAACAGTCCAGAAATGATTGAGAACCTCTGGCCTACTGGGAATCAGCTAGAGTTTGTTTATCTAAGGAAGCCCTAGACCAGTGGTGATGTTTGAGATTCTATAGGGAACTAGACAGGTGTGAAACTCTTGAGAAAATGGAGGGGTTATAACTGCATCACACCAAACCATCTGGATAAGTGACCAGAGCAGTGGTCAGTAAGTCTGTACATTCTGGAACGTTCATGAACAACAATAAGGAATCTGCTCTATCCGTGGAATTTCTTTCTGTAACGTCCAAGAACATTTAGCAACTGAACATGGCCCTAGTTAGTCAGCCGAGCCAGTCACCCATGCGACCACATCTTGCCGTCACAAGGGGTCACTCTTGCTTCCTCTTGCATCACGTCATGGGAGTCTATGTAGAGAATGCCTCGGATGTCACTCAGTCTCTCCTTTCTCAGCATCAGTCTCTGTCTTCGCTAATGCCTCAGTTTCTGCCTCTACTAACTCCTCTGGTACTGCTTCCACTAAGCCCTGCTGACTCTACTAACGCCTCTGGTGCTGACTCTACTAACGCCTCTGGTGCTGACTC
>JACXGM010017164.1:0-19937 GCA_016801145.1 Umbra pygmaea
CATTATATTGTTATGTTTTGTGCTTTACTGATAAACAATTAAGTGTAAAATAAATGTTTTGGGTTTACTGTACTTTGTTGACGTTAAAATGTATTTAAAAAATATGGTATCGAAAAAAGTATCGTTAAGGAACCGGTATCGAAACTGAGGTATCGAAATTGGCACCGGATCAAAAGATTTTGAACGATGCCCAGCCCTACTCCCGACTATAGACCACACGTGCCCCCATTGATGTGGGTTTGAGCCCGGGCTGGCCCGCTGCCTGTGCCCTTCCTCTCGTTCTCCTTATACATGCCTGTCTCTCTAGCTTCCTCTTCTACATATTCTACATATTCTATATAAATAATCCTAAAAAATAAGTCTTGACTGCTCTGAAAAAATTTAAGTATTATGAAATGGTTCTTACGTCAAGAGCCACAGACTGTTTGGCCCATGACTTCTTCACCTGGTCGTACATGATGGTGTTGTTGATGCCGAGGCCGCAGAAGATCACAAAGGCCTGAGAGCGACAGAACACCACACGCTGTTTTAACACTCCCAAGGCCATAGCACAAATACACAGGGAGAAATGTTCGACTAGTTAACACACAAGCGCTTTGACATCCTCCACACACACGCACACACATTCAGACACATACAAGCAGACACACACACAACCGATCTCAAGTGTCTCGACATCCTCACTCACAACACACACTCACAACCTACCTCAAACAGTCTCTGGTCTGCATCATCAAACTGATTTCCATCAAGCCGGTTGAGCACCTGAGCTACACCTGCAACAACAGACACCTGGATCACCGCTGTATGCTTGGAGCTCAGGACAATGGCAAAAATAGACTGTACATTGTACCTTTCAAAGACAAGTCCCCCAGTTTGGATGCACGCCAGGAAGCAAAGACAGGCTTCTCTCATCACTTAATCTACTCATTAAAATACCCAGGACTTTGCTGATAATGCTAAATGTCTGTTTCTATAAGAGAAAGATTATGCAAACTATCTGATATTTATTTGAACAGCCGTTGGAGAGGTCATTGTAATTTTTTAAGTGTGGCAGGTCTTGTACAGTAGGTTATTGCGGTACTGTCGACAACCGTGGAGGTCACAGTATTTTCTACTGTATTGTCCTGTACGTTCAACATTGCTGACGGTAATCAGTGCACCTGTACAGAAGACTGGAGTAAGAAACCAGTCCAAGGTTTTCTTTTCCTTCGTACAGTTAAACCATAACCTCTGTGTATCACAGACGATATCTACAAGCTGAATAAAGGGACCTGTTCCATACAGGCATGTATCCACTGCCATGCTTATAATGGCTCTCACTCCAGGGCCTGATAGCTTCCTCCCACACACAAACACACTCCAACCCACCCACAGTGGTCCGTGGTCGCGCATGATTGTCTGCCGCAGTTTTCCCTGGTAGCCATGCTGCCGATCACTTCGCACACACTGAAAACGTATGACTTCCCAAGTTATACCTCTGAGGGTCTTATTCTAGATGCTAGCATTGCCTCTGTTTTGCAATATCCAGCAAGCACCAGGCTGCAGACCAGTGATTTATCAGAATTATGTCAGGGTTGTGAGGGACTTGGCTTTGCTTCTGGGACACACAGTGGTGTTGCCATGACTTTTGAGGGAACTCCTCTTTCAGGACTCAACCAGAGGGAACATGGGCATGGATCAGGTTACACTTTAAAGCAGTGGTCACCAATCCTAGTCCTGGAGAGCTAACATCCTGTAAGTTTTCACTTCAACTGCAAATAATGTAGCTTAGTTCAGCTCATCATCCAGCTAATTAGTAGAATCAGGTGTGCTAAATGGGGGCTAGAGTGAAAATAGTCTGGATGGTAGATCTCCAGGACAAGGATTGGTGACCACTGCTTTAAAGTAACAGACTTGGATTCTAACAAACCACAAAGGAGAAACCTTGAAAGCGTCTAGGGTATAAAATAAATTTAAACACGAAAACACGGAGCTGTAGTGGCAAAGACTGAGAATTAACATGTTCTTGCACTCTGGGTTGTGGTAAAATAAATCATGTATCCTAATGTTTATAAGCATTTAGAAGTTAGCTTCTTACAGAATCAGTGGCTAAAGTACAGTACATGATAAATGTAATAGTAAAACTCAAAAAGAGAAAAGATTGCTCTTGTATGAAAACATAATTGGTGGTTACACTTTATTTGGAGAGTCTGACATTCCATCTGTATGTGCTCTACAGATAGTTTGTTGATGATATGACTATCAACAAACTATCAACAAACCATCTGTTGATAAGCAACTAATTGTGCATTTTAAGGGTAGGGGTAAGTTTAAAATATGTTTTAGGGTAATGGTTAAGGTTAGGTTTAACATAAGGGGAATGGTTAAGGTTAGGATTAGGGTTAGGGTTAGTAGATAGTTTGTTAAAATGTTGTTGACAGTATGCAGATAATATGTAGAGCATCTAGAAATGGACTCTCAAAATAAAGTGTTACCTAATTGGTTTTCTAAGTGTTCCTTGGAGGGCAGGAAAGGATGAGTCTACAAAACAGACACTGAGATAACCTCATGGTCCAGGCATCATGTATTCCGTTTTGTTTAACTTCATTAATAACAACATTGCCATGCTGGATTATGTCTTCGTTTTCACATCATTCAACCCAGATAATCAGTAAAGGGTATTGCGTCTAATAACTATAAGAAGTCAGTGAAAAGAGGACAGTTGGTGAGCTTACCAATTATTTGATGGTTGCTGTTCCAAATAGGTACACAAAGAACTGAGCGGATGTGGAACCCGGAGAACTGATCTGCCTAAAAAGAAAAGGGAAGAGTTTGGAGCTGAAACAAAGGTGTAATGAGTTGTAACACAATCCCTGAACTATTTTAGCCAGCTTCAGAATTTAAACTATGCCTACACTAGAAACATGTTTCAGTAGTGCTTTGCTTAATCATTTCTAATGTCAAAAACAGAAACCTGGTTTGTTCCATTTCTGTAGCCATTATTATGAAGAACAGTTGAAAGCGGAATTCAAATATCACAGCAAATAATGTCAGAGACATATAAAAGGGATGTTATCTAACCCTAAAATGGCATAATTGTTGAGAGTATTTTATTGCTTCTTTGATTTTAACCAATAAATACTGCTCCTGAATAGTTTAATAAATCGTTGAAAGACATTCACAATTTGTGTTAGCAGGTAAACCCAGTAGAAAACAGACAAAATGAAACTGCTGTTCTATAGGAATAGATTTTACCTCTGCGTCGAAACGGGGATCCTGGTAGGCGTCGCTGATGTTGACAGGCAGACCAGTGGAGGCTACCAACTCAGCTATACTGTTGTTGATGAGCCAATCAGAGTAGGACGACTTCTCAATGCTGTCTTTGAAACTAAAGCAACACACGGAAGTGTGGGAAGGGGGGATAATTGGGTGATTTTAATTAATAGCGTGCAGGGGGAGGAAAAAACATTGTTCTCACATGTTCCACTGTGGGCAGAGTGTTTTGTTTGGTCCTCTCTTTACACTAACAACTACTTTCATATGAATCTAGAAAACAGACCTTTTTTTCCGTGTCTAAAAATCACATGCAGGTTTCCCCCTTCGCCATGATTCGTATTTAATGACGGTCTCACGGATCTCAATAATGTTCTCCAACAAAGTAATGAAACTTTAATTGTGTGATTGTATCCCTCCCCAGCAGACGCCCCCACACTCTGCGGGAGAATTGTGTCCTTCCTCGACACAGGCTTACCATTCACATTTCCTGCATCATTAGCATATTTCGCAGCTAGCGCCTCCTGTGCCGTTCCACTCGCAACATCACACGGTACGTCTTTGTTTATTGCCAAGGAAGTTACAGATCCAGAAAGGCACCGTGCGGCGTCCGAAATATCCCCCCGTGTCAATGTGAAACCCGCACGGTCACAGTGGGGAGTTAGACCTCGGTTGTGTAAAAGCTTCTCAGAAAGCATCTCTAGCCAACGCTGGAAACACGAGGTACAGTACCACAACACTGTTCTCCCCAAGGATACGAAAAACCTGAGGTGCTTTAACAAGGTTTGCCTTCCACGTCAGATTTATTCACTTAATTAAATGCATAAGTCTTGCACAATCCTCTATGCAAAAATAACCTTTTGGAATGGCATTATAAATACAGACTTCTTTCAACTTAGCTATAATGTCTGTTTACTTTAGAACCTGGGATCAGACAGCCATTTTGTCTGCCATTATGGGAGAGCTGTGTGCACTTCACATGATTAGAGCAACACAAATCAAAAGGTGATGTGTCTCCCATCAGGCAAGGCTGAACCGGCCAGCCGAGCAGCCTGACATTTCCCTGATTACTATATTATTATGCTAAGATGTTTTTTTAATTACTGCAGTAGTTATCGTTGCTGCCTTGAAGTGGGCATGTCAGTTGTTGCCTGCCCCAGACTGGAGGATCGTTTGTCATCCTTTTGGTGAACTTTACCGTCCATAAGCAGCCCACACAGTATCCGGCCACTGCACGTCAACCTTCTCCACCCCTGCATTACCATGCATAGCATAGGGGAGAGGTTTCACATCCCTGGTTTGAAGGACCCCTACATCCCCATTCACACACAGCAAAATCACCTGTGTTAAAGTAACACTCTCAGTGTTTATATAGAACATTGAGAGTGTTACTCTTAGAGTTGATTTAACACTGGTGATTTTGCTAAGCAATCATCCCGTTATCTTCAGTTTTTCTACAACGCTCTAATGAGACAAAATACTTTTGTTTCGTCTGTCGATTAAAGCGAGTCTTTCGGGCCTTTGGGCAGACTTTGCAGGTGTGCTGGCAGCGAAGGTCTGCAAAAGCGGATCTGCGATGACTTAGAGAGACACCTGACGTCAGAAATAGAGGGACAATGCTATAGTCACTACCCAGAACCATGCAAGCATCTCCCGCAAAAATAACTCAAGCTTTCAGGAAGATTCTGTGCTGCCTGGTTGATGATAATCTTCTTTCAATCCATAAATTTTATAAAACACAAAATTATATTTACATAATGCCCAATTAATCCACTTGCTTTTCATGTATGGGATCAATATAATGGCTATAGAATATAATGGGTGTAGAATATAATGGATGTAGAATATAATGGGTGTAGAATATAATGGGTGTAGAATATATTGGGTGTATTATATAATGGGTGTAGAATACAATGGGTGTAGAATATAATGGGTGTAGAATATAATGGGTAGTACATGAATCAGTGGCAATCATCAGAGCGATTATGTGTGAATAAAGTGGAACTGAGCGCCAACTGTACCTGTTCTCTGCATCTGCACTGCATTTGGGAGACAGCAGCTCAAATGACTTGGTGAATTTCACCACCTGTGGCAAAAACAGATAAAGCAGCACTGCTGGTATTTTTTTTACATGGAAATGTCACAGCGGGATCTCCCAGGGTAATCTCCTGGAAAGCACAACGATTTGTCAAGTAAAATGCACAATGTATGTGAATTCTATGAGTTCCGTAGAAGACTAGCCCCAGTTACTGAGGAGCACAAAACATAGAGATGCCAGACAACAGAGAGAAAAGCCTACCGGTGACTCGATGTCTTCCAGCAGTTGGACAGAACAGCGCTCACACTTGAGCAGTGTCTGGGCACGGTGCATAATCTTCCTCACAATTTTCTCCAGGTCTGTCTGCTCCTCAAACAGGTCGTTAACAACCTCTAGGAGCGACTAGGGGGTCAAAGGTCAGAGTACAGACACAAAAACATTAAAACTGCTATTACTCACAGTGACTCTGGTTAAACGGCTACTCCTGGCCATGCTAAACAAAAACAGCTCTGAAACTCAAACAATGACTGTGCAAAGCTAATTTTTCACATCTAGGTGTTCTAAGCACATTTGTCATTGTTCGTAATACAACAGGTGGCACACAATCATATCATACGCAATCGTTCCACGATTAAAAAAATAGATCAGACACTGCATCTAAAGTGCTACCAGCTCAGTGCGAGTCAGCAGAGAGCATAAACCAGGAAGTAATGACAGAAGATATCTTTATCTTTGTTTCACACTGGAGAGCACTGTTCTCTTGATGTTCTCCCCCTTTGCAGATCAATAAGGGACATGCATTAGTCTCTAGACGCCTCCTGAGATTTACACCCTAGGTCCTCTCTGCACACTGGCCCTCCCCCACCCCTTCTCCACAGAGAACTGGGCAGAGCTGCACACAGCTTGTCGAGCCCCACTGCAGTGGCAGGAAGTGGGCTCGTATTGATCGATAGCCAGCTTCACTGGTGTCAGCACTGGGGGAGGGTACGGCCTGTAGATAGTGTCCCATAGAAATAGAATGGATAGAAAGGCCATGGACCTGCTTGGCGTGGTCATTCGATTAGTACACAACAAAATGGCGATTGTTATTAGTTGTCACGGTGACAACACGCAAATCAGTTTAATGCGGAACTTTGCAATGGAATGGTACACATAAAAATGGCTGCCGCTATGACCATTCTGCTACATTGATTTGAATTGGGATGGCCTTTCTATCCATTCTATTTCTATGTAGTGTCCTCTCGAAGCCCAATAGTGCCTTGTCACATCTCCGCCTGCATCACTCCCTGTCCGCCCGCCGGCCGGCCTTACCCGACTCCTGTCGTACTCTTTTCTGGAGGCAGCGAAGAGCTGCGCGTTGGAAATGGCGATTCCGCAGAAGGGCAGGTACATCTGCAGTACCTGTGGAGACATCACATCAGATTGACAGACAGCCAAAAGGTCAGACAGAGAGTCTGCCATCAACGGGCTGAGGAAAAGAACAAAGGGATGACAGTTCAAAAGCCTGACCAGCTGGATAGTCAGTGACAAGACTCTCGATACTAAGGAACACCACCGTTCCATAGAGCAAGGTGAAATAGGAAATGTTCGCTGAGGACAGGATTGCATGAGAGCACCTCAATGATAATAATAATGTCCAGCTATCTTTTTCTCAACCCACAGTACCAGTCAAAGGTTTTGAGAAACTTACCGATTCACTTGGATATGCTTTGTATTAAGGAAAAAGATCAGCATTTAATGTCCTAAAGCTGTATACTTTGATCTGAATGCCATGATGTCTTTAACATCAAACTGCATATCGTTATGAGCACCGTTCTCACCTGTGAGGCGTGCAGACACAAACACTTCAAAATACACACTACAAAAAAGGGGAGTCTAAAAAAACAAGATAAAAACTGTGAGGGAAAGAAATCTGAGGGAAAAGGTACTCAAAACAAGTCAAATTATCTGTCCGTGCAGCAAGATAATTGCACTTGACAAGATTTCATGAATTAAGATTATAGTGTATAGAAATAAGATTATAGTGTAAAGTTGAACACTTAAAACAAGATAAATATCTATTTAACAATTCTAAATCTAAGTTTTATATCTTGGTAAGAACCAAATAATTTGCAGTGCAATCTTAATAATCCTTGTCCAAGCTTAAAAGATCTCAGTATCTCAGGTCCATAGACGATGTAGAAAGTACAGTCGGTCATTCAAAACGAATTTAGCATTGACAAAATTAGTGTAGGTCAATGCGCATGTACTAACTTTCACATTTTTGCTACTTGGAAAAAGGGTGAACTCTGAACGATAGCGATGCGTGAATGACATGTCTTTGCAACAATATCTAAAGAGCTGCACCATGATACTAAGAGATTTTAAGCTTAAGAAATTTAGTATTTTTGTTGTTTTAGTCCTTATTTCTGTTGTCTGAATGCCTCACAGCTTAGAAAGGGGGCTCAGAATTGTGAAAGAAATCATGGGATAAGTGACTCAAGACAGCTTTGGGACCCTAAATCCCTTAACATCAAATGGTATATTGTATCCATTCCCTGTTGTCAGTTTTCATTCAGTTTTTATTAAGTTGTAGTATTTTATTTGTAACTATTTTATGATGAGACATGTCAATGAAAACGATTACATGTTGTGTGTTTTTGAATAAGATCTCTATTACTCATCACCCTTCAACTGATAACACAGAAATAACACACTCAATCTGGAACTTTCTAATATAAAATCTTCATGCAACAGTCACTACGAAGGCCATTACATCCACAAACATGTACTTACTTCCAGACATGTAAAAGGCTGTAATGAATAGCATTCATTATTGTTGAGGCCAGTTTTACTCCATTGGGAAATAAAAAGACAACAGAGCCGTGTGCAAGGTTGTATTCTCATACCTTGTCTGAAAAAAAGCATGCCTTTTAAATGGACCTAATAAAAAATGGCCTTTCATGAGGCATAATTTACTTGCCAAGACAAATAAATCAATCCAGTTGACATTTCCACATTTGACTGAGTGATTTGACCCACTGCCTCAAGGTGAAAACATGAATTCCATAACGGACGCTGAGTTCCATCCCCCCTTTGTTTAGTTGTTTTATACTGGAATAGACGTAGGTTCACCTGCTTTTAGGTTCGATGATGAACGATGGTTGGGCTTCATTAGCATTTTGTGAAAATCTAATCATCTTCCCTGTTGCTGTCAAACCAATATTGTGAGCAGTGCTCCAAGGCAAGCATGCAATTCTAGAAGTGCTGTAGTGACTGCACTGCTATCAGACCTTTCTATCACGTCTCCAAGCTGTCTTGAGAGGCACCCATATGTTTTACAGTGTAGAGTGTAGCCCTGAACTACCACACCTAAGGAGCGGTTTAAGATCTCCATTGAGTATAGCTGGATCCAGCTCACAATCATGTGGCCTTACCATAAACATTTAAACAATGACTGAAGAGCATTGTGTCCATAGACATAGAATGGATAGAAAGGCCATTGAACTGCTTGGCATGTTCATTCGATTAGTACACAACAAAATGGCAATTGTTGTTAGTTGTCACGGTGACAACACGCAAATCGGTTTAATGTGGAATTAAAAATACTTAACTTCCAGAGCTGCCGCTCTGACCATTCTGCTACATTGATTTGAAATGAAATGGCCTTTCTATCCATTCCATTTCTATGATTGTGTCCTTTCTTTTACCTTGTCATACATCAGTGGGGAGATACGGAACGGTCTATGTGGGTTTGTTCACATGTACAGTACAGTACATTGTTTTGGACAAACGTTCTTCCTGTTGACAACCAATATTTTCTTAACTACATTGATTAGCACATGCAGAGACCTAGAAAACCAATTAACACATGCATTTCCATAGTTTTTTCCATGGACTTCACTCTACATGAGACCATCGTCTGCAGATATCCATTTTGAACCATTATTGAGGCAATACATTAATTTTTTTTGGAAAGTGTGCCTACACATTCAACAGTGTAGTCTACATCTATGTATAACCCAAGTAGAAAAGAATACTTAAAGAATATTCATGAACATGTGTGCTTGCATCATTGTATTCTGGTGATTC
This sequence comes from Umbra pygmaea, assembly GCA_016801145.1. Lineage (NCBI taxonomy): Eukaryota > Metazoa > Chordata > Actinopteri > Esociformes > Umbridae > Umbra > Umbra pygmaea. Next base: position 9,365 of record JACXGM010017164.1, read on the forward strand.
ACTCACAACTCTCACTGTCTGCTGTAGCTAAACGTTTGGGAATGTGCCTACAACAATGCATAACAAAACAACATGTACAAATGTGCCTATACTGTCAGTATTATCTGAAATTTCGTATTCGTTCAAATCAACACTTTAGTTTACTTCTAAACAACTCTGGATAATTCAAGAATATCTAAATCTATTTCCCCATTAACAGCAGCAGTGAGGTACAAAATATTTATCAATGTGTTGTTATCGTCACATTGTTTAGATATTTGTTTAGTGATTTACCATCTGTCCTTTTCTTCACATTATTTAGTAATGTAAGATCTGCATTTAGCTGCTTAGACAGTCCAATACTGTGTTTGAGAACATTGTCGCAGGAGAACGTTGCACACTAATAGAGCCATAATTTACATGTTGTAAATGAGTGCATTCCACACTAGTTTTAGATAATCAGATAAAAACTATGCTTGTGAATAACTTAACATAATGTTTGTCAAGATTTTATTTAAAATAACCTCAAGAACCTTAACTTCAAACAGTAATTCGTACTTTGGCTAGGTTCAGTTAATGACTGTTAGCATTCTGGCTAACAACTGCTGCATACAAAACGGCTATTTTCAAAAGATGACCGTCAAATATAATCTTAGTGACTTGACTGTTCAACATTGTGAGAATATTCTGAACATATTGGACAGGTGGGATGACCAGTATTTATGCTGTGATGAGGCGTGCATATAAATGCCTGGCGTTAGTGTGTACATTCATATATCTAAAGGTCTTACGTTTCATCCTGCAATATTTACAACCACATAGACCTCTCAAAACAAAGACTTACTATGCCCAGTAAGAAAGAACATATATTGCTGACATTTTATCCACTCCCAATTTTAGTCAAGCCAATTTGTGACTATGTTATCGGTTCTGACCAGTGTTGGGTATAGTTACTTTAAGGATTACTTTTTAGTTACTTGATGAGTTCACAAGTTTTGGGAAGTCCCTAATTGAGACAAAATGATCAGGTTAATGGCGTTCATATCTTACTGGTGACCATGAATTATATGTTCTTTACTCTTTCTTATTGTTTTATAGGTCACTGTTAAGATATGATCTCCATTTACCTGATAATTTTGTCTTAATTAGGCATTTCCCAAAACTTGTGAACTTATCAAGTAACTAAAAAGTAATCCTAAAAGTAACTTTGCCCAACACTGGTTCTGACACAAGTCTAACCGAGCCATTCATCTTTTCACACTGCTCGCTCTACCAGATATTTTTCGCTGGCTCACACATGCCAAGACTAAGTTTTATTTGTAACTTTGTGTCAGACACAAACAACTTTGTCCATGTATAATGCTGGATATGGCTTATTCTATTCATTTCCCTTAGGAATAAGTATCTTACCATCTGTATAAATCAATCACGTCACCTCTGGTCCCACTTGTTATTACCTCAGCACATAAACAGACAATGCAAATAGAAAACAAGGAAAAACCATCTACCCCAATTGAAAAATCCCAACATTTTTACATGGGACTTCTGTTTTTACTTCGAAAATAAAGTTTCTTTTCAAATTAAAAGCATTTGTAAACAGGAAATCTGCCATTTAACATTGTTGTTTCCAGAAGTAAATACATGCATGTTTGAAATATTTTGGTTTGCACTCCACTCTCCTAGGATTCCCCCCAGTTAGAGTTACACCAAAACTCCACTAGGGGTCACAATCCAGACGATAACTACCACTGCTGTATAGACATTGCTAGCACAAGTCTTATATAATTATGTCACAATAAGAGAGGTTGTCCGGTTCCCTCAGTAGAGCCAACTGCATCCCAGTCATTACAGGGCCAGACCTCAGGGACCCAGCTATGGATCTACCAGTATAAGTAATGGTTAGAACTGGAGGTGGACACGAGTAAACTAGAGGTTTCTCTAATTAAATCTGGTCAGGCAGCAAGCCCATTATACTACAAGGCTGCATAAGACATAAGAGGCTTGTGTCAACAGAGACCAAAGGACTGACCAGTAAAGATGTGGTTTAATAATGGAAATAACTGACAAAAGCTATGGGGAGCCGGCAGAAGCCTTTTTCTTTAACTTTAGTTCTTCATTCAGGAGCTCAACACAGAGAGAGAGAGTATGAGAAATGCAAAGAGGATGTGAAAGTGTTGCAGTACTGTGGACCCAAGCCTCAGAATCATTTCAATGTTTGCAAGAATTATTTACAGGAGTCATTGACAGTAGCTAATTGAGCTAGCACCGAATCATATTTATTTGATTCATGCTATTCAGACATGTTACGCAACATGCCCACTGTTGCAGTGCCAAGTGTGTAGCGCTGTCTGTTCTTCCACCAGTCACACCACTGCACATGTCCCATTTCACCGTGATGTCACCCGGGTGTCTGTGACTTGCGTCAGCAGAGCACTTAGCACTTTTTCAAATGCATTTAAGCTGCGATTGTTCTTTATGGATGGGATATCAAATATTTATGTAAGGGGAATCCACACTGAGACAAATTCTCACAATGCAGCCAGCTCTTTGTTATTCAATTCGCCTCACCATGAATTATTCCAGACACTTCACAGATCAGGTAAAGATGAACGATCCAGTTTCCTGTGGGTTTCATGTGTGGCAGTAAATGCCAGCAGCACCGGTTCAAAACCATTACAAACCTTCATTGACCAGTGCTATATGAAAGGTGAATATAGACCTACACACTGGTTTTGTGTCCATTTTGGCCTTTCTCCCACTAATGGTTAAGCATCAGACTAGAGGTGGGGAAGCTGATCTCAGACCTGCACCTACAGGAACTTCCCCACAAGTGTGTAGCTAAGTGGGTTGCCTGGCATCTCTGTGGCCTACTTCCACAAAACACTCTCAGAGCGCTGAGTGGATCTCCTGTCATGCAGGCCAATCCTCATTCCCTTGAACACACTTCCTAATGCTACCGCACGGCGTCGAAGACATGACGTCTCACTGGAGGAAGAATCTGGAGAAGCTACGGAATACAATTGAACCCTGTTTAAAATATTAAGATTCAATTACGAATCCAAAAAACGCAACCAAATTCTTTAATCTAATAAAGTCTTGCCATTATGTAAATGAAGATAACCCAGTTTGTACATAAACAAGGGAAAGGCTTTTCAAATGAAACAAATAGAGTAGTTCACAAATCATCCAGTCAATAAATGGTGTATAAACATACAGAGTGAGTTATTTTGCAATACACAGTAATGTGCGAACGCCATGGGAATGGCGACCTGTATATTGCCAAGCCATTGGCATTAGATATTGTTATTTGTTATTCGTTATTCATTGTATACAATTTCATTGTACAACCATGTTTCGATCATTTGTATTTATTGTTATTGTCTATTGTCTTTATGTTTTAAACACAGGATTGTTTTCCTCCTGGTCGACACCTGATGTTTATGAAGTGAGAAATACAATTTGATTGTTTATAAACTACTTATAGATTATACATATGCATTTTAAATTGCCAAGCATTTACTTAGTACTAATGAAATGTATTAACCTATGCATGCTATATAAACACTTTAGCAGTAGTACTTTTGGTTGAATTTGGACAAAACCACATTTCATTGAAATAATAAATGCTTATGGTACATATAAAATAAAAACTACACAGCAAAATCGTCAGTGTTAAATCAACTCTGAGAGTGTTAAATTAACACTCTCAGTGTTTATATAGCACCAATGGGAAGCATATAGACACTGGCAATGTTACTTTAACACTCTCAGAGTTGATTTAACACTGGTGATTTTGCTGTGTAGGTGTTGCATCACCAAAATAAAGAAATGTTAAGGTAGTCTTCACACGTAACCTACAAAATATTACTCCTTGAATATATATTTTCCAGTGGTGCTTTCGCTATAAATTGCTCAAATTCTTTATAGATCCTAATTTTAGCCTTTCAGCCATAGTAAATCCTTTGTAGTTTCTTCATGTTTTGCAGACTACAGGTCCACCTGTAGGCTAGGAAGTTATACTGACCAGAACAAACAGATAACTGAAAACACATCTTAATAAATTGTGCAATATAGTCCGACTTCACATGATTACATACAAAACACACAATTATGTGGTCACCTTAATAACTGCCAGCGGATGCAGGCCAAGGTAGACCCTAGCCTACAGCCCCCAAGGTCAATATTCAACACATGCTTTTCTTAACGTATTACCATGAAAAACATTTCACTCAGCCACCACATTTAATGAGACCTTCAACATCTAAAAGGTTTTAATAATCCTGCAAAACAGCTCACCTTGGAAACTACTGGGAGGACTTTCTCATGGGCAACCGGGGAGTCAACAGTAGAAAACGAGGGCATTTGATAAGCGGCTACAGACCTGGCTCTCTGTAACCGTCATCACATCAAGCCCAAATTGGCACTAATTACTCAGATTTCCTCCAAGGGTCTGGCCCGGTCGACAACCAGCCTCCACTGCATCGTCTATACACCAGTTCACCGCGAGTGCAGCCAATCAAAATATCCGAGCACCATTTCCTGCTCTGGGTCACAGAGGGCTGTCCGATGAGCTGTCAGCCTGGAAGTCAGTGTGGCAGGTCTAACTTTATCCAAGACGTCATGACTCTACATCATTCAGTTATTCCATGTCTCAAGCCCAAACAGCAGCGAGACCGCAATCAGCAGAATCGATTATTTCATCGGGTATTTCATTTCGATTTCCTTCAGCCATGGCTGGGGACATGATTGGATAAAGTGAAAGAACATGCCTATAGTCCCCGCCCCCTGTACTGCCTGTCCATCAAGTACCATAGACATTGTGAGAAGACCTTCACAATTATGGTAATGGTCAACCATAACAGACAGGTTTCTGATTAAGTTTCTTATTATCACCACTATTAAGCTGTCATACCAGCCAGAAGACTATTATACTGTAGCAGCGTTACACTGTAATAAGTACGTTTTCAGTAGTTGTTGAAATAAGGTAATGTTTTGAGTGAGTCCCATTCAGATATCTCCTCTAGTGATGGTAGTCTACTTCTGTGGATCATATCAACTTGAAATTACAATTTGTTCCCTTGACTTGCTATTCTCATTCCAGTGAAAGTGTGTCAATTAGGTTTCTCTCTGTATTGTGCATTTGACATCATGCATCCACACCTTTTCCAGATTTTTCCACCTGCAGTGGAGCTGCCATTTTCTCTTGTAATGGTAACTGATTTTGGAAGGAAGACATTAATATGTCATTGCACTACATGTATATCATCAACATTTCCCTGAATGCTTTGTTGCAAGTTGATTTTCATAATAGTTTGTTTTAACATATTTTCTGCTTCATGCATTCATGAATTGATTACTTTGTTTAATTATTAAATAATAATAATCTTGACTTTTCAAACCTAATACAAACTGTTAATAGTTTTATTCATTGCAACCATTACTGTGATAAGTGTTACCGTTGATGTACTTTAGCTAGTCTTGCTTGGTTTTTAATTACCTCACCAATGCAGTTCTATTGAATGCAAGTTGTGGATAATAAAATATTACAACTGTTGGATATCTTTGAAGTTGGATTCCAATTTGTAAAAAAATCAAATATGACAAATTGACACAAATACATTTTGTATTTCAACCATACTATTAGGTTTTAAAGGAGCACAGTACTTTTACTTTGAGTAAAGCAAATAATTGAGTTGGAACATTTTTAAACTTTGAGTTGACTTTCAAGTTGGATTAATGCTTAAATCCACGTGACTTAAAGTGATTGTGTTAATTCAACTTGTTAACTAAATTTGAAAATAAATAATTAAATTGAGTGTTATTAATTGAAGTAATTCAATTAAGATGGTCCAACTATTCTCTTTTTTCACTGTAGACAGAGAAGTCAAGGATTGTACTTGCAAGGGGACTTGAAATGGTACATAAATACCCGGGTGACACTATCCAATGATCAGCTTTATGGCGCTATTCCTTCTGGATAAACAGGTGAAATTGACACAACGCAGTCGGGTAGTGGTGGAAAACAATTCTGAAAAACTATGTCGATATCATTTACATTTTTCAATTATACATAAAATTCATATTAGTTTGTAGAAATACATCGCAACCTGTGAATATTGACTTTGTTTGCTAATTGCCATTGGGCCACTGGTGGCATAAATCGACCTAATCAGTCTGATGAAAGTGGATAGCCCATTCACATTTGATGGTTAATTAGCAGGCAATTGTGTATGAATAGGCTGTGAGAATGTGAAATGTGTTATTTTAGGAATAGTGTTTTTACATCACAGCTAGGTGGGCTAACAGGAATAACACTGATATGTTATTGAACTATCAATTTTCATAGTCAGATCATACACGGGATGATTACGTTCACCAACTATACTTCTGTGATTGAATTTACACGTGCCCGATCGGGACACAAGGAGTTGCTGGAGAGTGACGTGGCAGGATAATCTGATTTTTCTAACCCAGTGGTTCCCAACCCTCTCCTGGAGGGCCACGAGCCAGTGCTTGGTTTGAACTACCCCTGAGCTAGCACACCTGATTCAACTTGGGTGCTCAGGTGGCTCATTGGTTAGGGAGTCAGACTATGGTCGGAAGGTTTCCGGTCTGATTCCCAACTGTGCCAAATGTTGTTCTGTCTTTGGGAAAGCCCCTTTACCCTAAGTTGCTCTGGAGGAATGTCCCTGTGTTTACTGTAAGTTGCTCTGGATAAGAGCGTCAGTTAAATGACTAAATTGTACTAATTAACAAGTCCTTGAGTAGTGACTCTGGTGAATCTTGAGGGCTACAACTAAACTCTGGCAAGGCTGATGGTCCTCCTGGAGAGGATTGGGAACCACTGATCTAACCCAAATCCGGGCCAGCGCTACGCCAATTTGCGCTGCCTCATGCACGAGCTCCTGAGAAATTCAGAGAATCCATAGTCAGTCTCTAACCTATGACTCATTTTTGCCGTACTAAGTTTTGACTAAATCTGGAGAATATCAGACTTGATTTTTTGCTGCCAATTTCATTTTAGTTGTTGCAACACGATTCCCTTCCAAGTACACTATCAGGGCTAGAAACAAGTCGACAGATGAGTCACTTATTTCAGAGCTTCCCAAAACTCTTGTGGGGACCACCAGCAATGTCATTTATTTAATCTATTTCTAGGCAAGCACACCTGATTCGGGTTGTCACCTAATCATCAAGCACTTAAATTGATCAGGTCGAGTAATTCAGAGTTACACTGTATCAACTGTCAAATGTCACAGGATTCCTGGAGGTCGGAGAAATATTGACTACCGTAGTTCCTACAGAGGGGACTGTAATTGAGCAGTGTTCAATGAAATCATATTGGCAAAATAATGATTTAGGGTTATTTCTGTTCAGTATTTTATCATGCAAACCCACATAATAACAAAAAACAGAGACTGCAACAGGGTCAAGGTATTTGCATATGAGAAATTAAATCTGCGTATTGTTCCAATAAACATAATGAGAAAAAAAACCATTATGCATGAGTTAAACCCGTAGCCTAGCTCCCAAAGGTACTGCAAGCTTTAGAGAATCAACATAACGTAATTTACAGAGCGTGGCATGCAACAACATACTTATAGTCTACAGTCAAATAGCCAAAAAGGGTGCCTGCTGTATGATTATAAGATATTTTACAGATATGATGTCTGTAAACAAAGTAAAACAAATGCCACAATACATCTAGTTTAATGTGTTTCTTTATAGAAAACCATGACTGTATAGTAACATGCAGAATCCTCCAGCTTCAAATGCCATAGCATTTCATTACTAATTCAGCTGTAACCATCCTGTGCAGTAGAGAGATGCTAATGCAATGTGAAATGTGCTGAAAACACTATGAAAACACTGTTAGTCAGTCCATTATACACTGTGGGCAAACTCAAAGTCTTTAATAAGGAAAGGGCATTCAACCTACAAATTCTGAATGAAAAAATCTAGAAAGGAACGGTTCAAGTTGGGTTTCATGTTTATTTTCCGAAGATTCCTCCATGCGTATCTTCGTGCGAGAGCTAGCTGGGCTAAGAGATGCACTGATGGAAGAAGACAGTGTGCGCCTCGAAAAAATGCCACTACATTACACAACTGTGAGACATCACAAGCCTGCGTGGCCATGGAAGGGTTCTAAGAACGTACGTACAGTGAACCAGCAGCGGCTCTTCATGCCTTTGTCTGAGATTGCCTAGTGAGCTAAATGATTAACTGTGTCAAATAAAAGAAAATTAGGAATGAACAGATCCCATCAGGAAGATCAATGCGAGATGCCATGCCTCCCTTGAAATGCAAGCTTATTACTTTCATTCAGACAGAGACATTTGTGTCTCTGTCCTTAGTGAAAATGCCTCAGATGTTCTGCTTACACTTTGAGCCAATTCAGAGTGTCATTACATCCCAGTAACCCTGGCTAACTTTAGTGCTTCCAAAACAGCTTACTACTGCTGTACAATCTCAGTGTTCATTTGCTTTGGCTAACATATAGCTGTTAGAGCTAACATAGAGCTGTTAGCGCTGACACAGAGCTGTTAGAGCTGTAAGAGCTAACATAGAGCTGTTAGAGCTTTTAGAGCTAACATAAAGCTGCTAGAGCTAACATAGAGCTGTTAGCGCTGACACAGAGCTGTTAGAGCTGTAAGAGCTAACATAAAGCTGTTAGAACTGTAAGAGCTAACATAGAGCTGTTAGAGCTTTTAGAGCTAACATAGAGCTGTTAGTGGTGGCAAGGACAAGAGGGGACTTTAAATGCCATTGGTACTAGGTGACAGAATAGTAGGAAACATCTAAGGATGAAGCAAGAAATTGCAACCTATATTTTGTGTTTGTATTGTTTAATAATTGATGATTGAAATACAGCAAACTGGATGCATTCTATTTATAAACAACTTTATAAGCAATTTATCTTATTGTCCAATAATGCCTGTTTTTATTTACATTTTACCTCAACCATGGCTCTGTTGAGGCAGGTTTATCATTAGATAGATAAATCATAGAGGAAACCAATTTGTTTTGCTAAGAGACATTAATGTTTAGGTAATTATTAAATAAATGACCAATCAGTCTCCACTCCTTTACAACAGCCATAACGATGACCCTACATTGCAAGGTTTGCAAAACCTACAACTATTGACTGATTCACTGAACGAATTGGCCACTTCTACTCTAATGTGTCATCTACAAACCTCTTACTTTTACTAGAAATGCAGAGATCAGTATTTTGTGAAACTTCAAGTCATATACAGTGCCTTGCAAAAGTATTCGGCCCCCTTGAACATTTCCCCCTTTTGCCACATTTCAGACTTCAAACATAAAGATATAAAACTGTAATTTTTTGTGAAGAAGCAACAACAAGTGGGACACAATCATGAAGTGGAACAAAATTTATTGGATATTTCAAACTTTTTTAACAAATAAAAAACTGACAAATTGGGTGAGCAAAATTATTCAGCCCCTTTAATTTCAGTGCAGCAAACTCTCTCCAGAAGTTCAGTGAGGATCTCTGAATGATCCAATGTTGACCTAAATGACTAATTATGATAAATAGAATCCACCTGTGTGTAATCAAGTCTCCGTATAAATGCACCTGATCTGTGATAGTCTCAGAGATCTGTTGAAAGCACAGAGAGCATCATGAAGAACAAGGAACACACCAAGCAGGTCCGAGATACTGTTGTGGAGAAGTTTAAAGCCGGATTTGGATACAGAAAGATTTCCCAAGCTTTAAACATCCCAAGGAGCACTGTGCAACCGATAATATTGAAATGGAAAGAGTATCAGACCACTGAAAATTAGGGCTGAACGATTTTGGAAAATAATCTAATTGCGATTTTTTTCACCAAAATTGCGATTGCGATTCGATATGCGATTATAATGACTGTTATAATGACATGAGGTGATGCATGAATTGATAAATACATTTTTTATTTAACTACTTCAATCATAATAGTATATTTGAACTTCCAAACCAATCTTGTAAATATCAGAACATAAATATAAAAAAATAAAAAAAAAGGTCTGTGGCTTTACCACACTCAGTTCACTTTAAGAAACATCATATATAACATGTGGATTGCACTTTTTAAACGCCATCTATGAACTGCTAGACAGATTTTAAATAAATAAATAATAATAAATAAAAAATATACACACATCTTCCTGGTCTCTAAAGTCAGTAATATTACACACAAAGTGCAGAAAAAAAGGAGAGCAAATACCTGCTGTAACCTCTTACCTAAAAATATTTAGGTAAATCAAAGATAACACAACGTAACAAATAAATAAAAAATAATAGGGATATAAAAAATAAATAAGATGGAAATGTTCAGCCCTATGCTTATATTTCATATTGATGATAACGACAGTCTATTTCGTCATTTAGACACCATGCTTATAAAGCTGTAAAACGGTCTTTATTGCTATTTAAAAAAGAAAAGTGATTTAAATGCGCCTAAAATGCATAATCATTCCAAAGAAGGAGCCACGTGTTAGCTATTGAAAAAAACTATTTTCCTCAGCAGTTGTCAAGTTCAAAATGGCGAAATGTGATATCGGTTTTTCTCATTGCTATTTTCATGTAGTC
>JACXGM010017165.1:0-19936 GCA_016801145.1 Umbra pygmaea
TTCTCTCACCATTTGCCTGCTCGGACTCAGGCACATCAGTGTCTCCCCCTCCACAAATGCCACTAATGGAGGGTGACCCGATAAGTGCAGCCACTCTTTCCTCAGCTGCCGTTAATATCAGATCGGGGTCTGACTGGCCACCTCCCGTCTGAATTTGGCTGCGCCTCATGGCTGCAACTCGTTTTTTTGTGGCCAGTTTTATGTCGGACCATTTTTTCTTGACCTTATTGAACATAAAAATATTGCTCACTTCATGCTTACTACAAGCTGAATGACTTAAGCATAGGAAATTATTAATTAACCAAAATTAAATAAAAAAAATTAATTAAACCAAATTAATTAATTAATTCTAAATCACTTAAAAAGATATTCATACCTCTGCAGGAGTCCGATTTACCGCAGAAACGCTGTTGACTGCAGCAGTAACCTCAGTCCACACGGCATTTTTTCTTGCTCCTTTGATGCCTGATTTTAAGCTGCCAAATAAAACCAAGCGGTTGGCCTCGACCTGAGACGTGAGCGTCTCTATTTCTTCCTCAGAGAAATTCCTTTTCTTTGCCGGATGTCGCTTATCCATGTCGTAAATTCTAAGGGCGAGGCCTCTAACCCGTGAATATTTATGGGCGTGATATGTGAATTACGATTGTTTTCAGCCGTCTGATTTATCAACAGCCGCTCATTCGTACGCTGGAATTGGAGTGATACGAAAGTTTTGTAAATCACACGTGGGTCTCGTCGTAAGATGATTTCTGCGCTCAAATCTACACTGGTTTCTACGCACGTTTGATAAATGAGGGCCAATGTCCCTTGTCTTGTGTTTTACTCTATCTTCCAGTCCAGGTTTTTTGGTCTCTCCCTAATGTGTCCTTGTATGTCCCTAGTTGGTTTTCCTGTGTTTAGTTCATTTGGGTTAAGTGTTCCCAGCTGGTTTTAGTTATGTCATTAGTGTGCTTTGAAATCCCTTCTGTTTGTACCCTTCGGGTTGGTCATTGTCTCCTGTCATTCGGTATGTACACAGTCTTTATGAATTTTGTTGTTTTGAGTTTTCAAGAATATAAAGTTGTTTTTTGTAGGGAAGATCTTTATCCCTGTTCATTTGGTTAAATAAATATTTCACCATTGTGAAACGCTCCCGCCTAGCTTACCTTGACAAATGTGTACTGTAAAGGCATGTGAATTAGGCTATACTGCCTGCTTTTAGTATCTAGTTGCCTTTTAACTCAAAACAACACTGATGTTTACTTTTAAACAGCTCTGTATACTTCAAGAAGGATTAAATGCATGAACACAAAGTAGATTTGTTAATTTCTCTGGTCCACGTCTGGCAACATTCTTACTTGCAGTCTTATAATTATAATATAACTTTTAATAATAACAACATCCACTGGAGAACTGAAGAATAGTGAGTTTATTGCAATCTAAGAGCCATCACATTTTTTCAGCAGTGTTGGCTGCCAAAATTTGGCATCTTTCTTTGAGACACTCGAGGGAGCTACCAATCATTAAGTTACCTAGTGGGCGCAATAGATTTAATATTTACATTCCAGTTATTAAACATAAATGTTTTAACTTCCTCCCAGAACATGTCTCAGTTAAGGTACACTGTGAACAGTTGGTAGTTCCAGCAAATTGTTTTTTTTTAAATGTTGTCGTTAAATAGCACTTTCAAAGAAGAATCTTCTCACTGTCTATTTCCAATAAATCCTAACAAAAGAAAGAAAAAAGTCAAATAAAATGGCCCAATATCTCTTATCACTCGCACCATTCCTGATTCTGTTGGCTAAATTCAATCATACACTAAATAAACATGTATTCATATATACTTCTTAATTCCAGTGAAGGGTAATCTCAATCCTACAGGATACAAAGACATTTTGGACAATTAGGTGCTTCCAACTTTGTGGTAACCTTTAAGAAAGGCCGTTTCCTGTTCCATCATGACTATGTTCTTATGCACAAAGCGGGGTCCATAAAGACATGGTTAGACACATTTGGTGTGGAGGAACTCAAGTAGCCTGCACAGAGCCCTGAACTCAATCCCATTGAACACCTTTGGGATGAATTGGAATGGTGATTGTGAGCCAGGCCTTCTGAACTTACATCAGTGCCTGACCTGATAAATAGTATTTTGGCTGAATGGGTCACATTCCCACAGACACACTCCACATGTTTGTGGAATCCCAGAAGAGTGATGGGCCAACAGTCTCTTGTGGGTGTGATTGTCAGGTGTTCACATACTTTTGGCTACATATTTTATCTTAAACAAGCTGGCACTAAGCGTCTACTCTACAGCTAATTATTTCACATTCAACTGACCAGATTTCAAATGGTTTAGGTGTACTAACAACAATCTCCCTTATCAGTGTGCTTTCATCAAATAAGGCAAGGAACCAGGTAAGAAGCAAAATGCACTTCTTTACATTGCATCCCACTTTACACTCTTCTATATAATTTATAGCCTACAGTATAACTTCCCCATAGTGTACTGGTGAAGATCTTCAAAATCCTTGTCAATTGATGTAAACTTTGGAAAACTTCTTGGTTTAGCTACTAGTGTACTTTGAAGCAGATTGGCAAATATAAAAGTAATTGAGCAGATGCTCTCCTATCCAGTGAGAATGGTAATGAGTGGATGTATATTACTTGTGATAAAAATAGAAATAAAAATATGTATTTCCAACAGATTTTGGTGCTGGTAAAGGATATCTCAAATACATTATTTGTACTGTTTGGAGACAAATCCTCCAGATTTTTTCTGCTGGACAACAGAATTTAAACAACGTTGGCTTCTGCTACAGATATCCTTCCAAATACACTAATCACACAATACACACCAGACACAAAAGACATGTTACTTAACGCACACAAAAAAGCATGCATTTCACAGAATGCCAAAGTTATATACATTATTTACATATTTAAGTTTTAAGTATTATAACTAATATCACTGATTGTTGGAATATCGATATGCTTCTTCGTGTTCCTGCTACTGACTGCTATACCAGACCTTAGCCACTAGGCAACCTGCAGTCTCAAGGTATTTACCATGGAAAAGTCCATTCCATAATGGCTGGATATAGATAGAGTGGTTATGTTGACATATAATCACCAGAGAGAAATCATGTCAGGAATATGTTGGAACACAATCTCTCACCTCAGAACTGCTACCAGCAGACTGTTGGTTTTTGTGTTGCCTCTAGGGGGCACTGCAGGGACCTGATTTGGAGGTGTAAAGACAGTGTGAAGCCATCTAACACAATAACACTGCAATGGTACAAAGAAAAATCATATCATTTTGATTTTTTCTTTCCAACGTTCTATGAAAGTGATCAGAAGTATATCCTCCAAACTTATAAATCTTAAAGTTTATATTAATGTGTCACTCTCCTCAACAATCTGTCATCACTGTTCCCTCAACACTCACCAAAAAAATATTTACAATGGCTAGATTTATTATGTGCACTTGATTGAAATGCAATCAATAAAATAAAGCCAATTACATTACCTGTCGTTCAGTCTTTCTGATATGCATGGCACTGTTCTAAGGGGCCAATCAATAGCATGAACACAGTAATACGCACCTTTCATCTTTCCACGCCATCCTTCAATTTTCTCCTGGTGAGTCGCTGTTGTGAAGTGAGTCTAGTGAGCCAGAGGAGATGGGGGGGGGGGAGGGGGTGAGGCCAGCCCAGGAAAAGATACCCATCTGCAGACGGCAGAGAGAACGAACGAGCAGAGGAAGCAGGTTCCCATGTCATTACCCACTCCACTGCACTAACATTGCAAATTAACAGTGGCCCCATCCTGATTACATGTTTTCAGGATGTTATTCTGTCTCCGAGACCGATCTCCTCACACTTGGCTGGGCTTCACAGCCGTTCAGGGGGATGGCAGCTATAGGCAAAGACAAGAAGCTTGTGGAAATGCATGGTTTCCTTTTTTAATCCTCAGCTTAAGTACCTTTTCCAGTTCCAATCCAGGATCAGCTGCTCAGCTGAGTTATCATGTGACCACGGCCAGTTCCCCAAGCGATGCAGGTAGGCATTTTTTTGTAGTGAATCTTGTTAGAGGCAGATTTGCTCTCAAGGGAGAAATGATGTGACCAGCGATAGATGGACTGTAAGCTCAGCCCTCACCACTCGGCCATTCACATAATTTCTTCCTACAGAATGAAATTCATGACAAAAAAATACTTACTTGGTCAAAGGCAGCAAAAGCCAACATTATTTTCTAATTCTGGTTAAATGTAGTGCACAACGCAAAAGAGGTTTGCGATGCCACCTGGGGCGTGGGTGCGTGATCTTGATCAGGTCTCCAGGTGTTCTGCAGTGTGTTTATCCCTTCCTGGCTGTATAAGATGAGATGCATAATCAGCTATGTACTTGACCTTGCCTCGTATCATTAATTCAGAGAGCAACTTGTCAGATTCTCCTCTCACCAGCTGTGCCCTGGAACGTAACCTTGTCTCCGCGAAGGTCAAGTATTCTGCACGAGAAACAAGCATGGGTGCGTGCACACGAGCACACACAGAGGCTTACACCGATGCACTCAGATGCTCAAGAGAAACTAGACAAATTCACAGAGGCACAAAAGATACCAGATTCTTTCAAATAGATAGTTTTGTATACATTGCGTGGAAAAGGAGAGGCTGGTGATATAAACAGCACCACAGAGTTCCATTTCCTCTCAGTCTATCCCTGTCTCATTGTTATTCCTCATCTCCTCTCGTCTATCTCGTGGAAAGGCAGCAGCTTCACCGTCCCACCGTGTTCTGAGGAGCAGCTGAAGTAGAGCAGAGTCTGTTTCTTGGCCAGTCGTGATGACAAAACCTGTGAGGTAACAATGGTAGCAGGTGAGGTGGCCCAGTCGGCCACACAGGAAATTCAATTAGAGCCGCGGAGCCGCCTGCATTCATTTTATTATAGAGGCGCTAACAAAGTCTCCCTGCTCCCGGAGATAGAGCCAGGGGCATCTGGCTTTGGTTATTCCCATCAGAGACTCTTCTGATCAGGCCGAGATGCCCCAGATGAGTGTCTCTATGGCCGATGAGAAAGAATTAAAAGAAGCAGCTCATTCTTTTCCCATCCAGAGTTTCACTGGAAATAACAATTCTGCCGATTTCATTCCGCCACTCCCCCTCAAGCCCCTTTCACCTCCCCAGCCGGCCTTCAAATTTCATTAAGGGTACTCTAGTATATTAAATCAAATTCCCATCCTAGGAGGGTACAGGAGGGTAAATGAACCTTTCAGGAGACTTGGATCCGGGCTGACAGTTATTAGCTTGCCAGGCGGTGGGTACACTTATCCTTGGAGTAACCTTTACACCCCACAGAACGCTTCTCTACGGCAGTAATGTCTCCTGAGCATCGATTGACCCTGCACTGTGTAGTGGCATCCTCTGCCTAAAACCACAGAGCTCAAAACGTAATCAAATCAAACCCATCTGACTGGGGATATTGGGTCTGAAATGGCAGCGTATGCCCTGTAAAGCCCCTGACACATTTAGTAGGGCAGGATGCAATAGAGAATCTATGGGGAATATGGTGCATTTGCTTTGACCGCTGAGCCGTCTGCAACTGGTCGAATGCATCAGTGCCTAAAAAGTAATTATATTATCATATGCCGGTTTCCACCTATAATATTTATGACAGTGGATGATGTGCTGGATACATAACTCCATGTCTGTTAACAAATATCAATGTCAAAAACATCACTCGCAGTCGGTTACATCACTGCAACATTTTAGAAAATACATCTAGATGCATTCGTTTGACTTCCTGATATTTATTTGTCTCCCCTAACCTTAACCTCACCTTACCCTAACCTTAACCTCACCTTCCCCTAACCTTAACCTCACCTTACCCTAACCTTAACCTCACCTTACCCTAACCTTAACCTCACTAACCTAGCATGTTATGCCTGAACTAAACGTTCCCCAAGTACTTTAAACCATAACCGATTGGTCTGTTCTTGGAAATGTTCCGGTAGAACTTCGATTCAATACGTAACGCACCGAAATTTCCATTATGTACGGTTACCGATGTATCCCCATGAGAAAGTATTTAACATTGATATACGTAAATGTAATGATATTGGTATCACATAGGTTTTGATCCCATTGGTAAAACATTGTAAAACTTCTAGGGTTTTATTTCACAATGAAATGGATGCAATGACAAATGTGTCCTTAATGATCTATGGTTTGAAAATGGAAATTACAACAAAAAATAGATGTTATCTAACACCTTAGGTAGCTGAAACTGTCATCACTCTAACAATTTGAAGGTAACAAGCTTAGAAAGAAATAATGTAAAGCACATGGATCAAGCATTTAGATGCTAATATTAAACGATAGTATGTGATCAGACATGTTTGATTATAGTACACAGCAGATTTGCCAGTGTTAAATTAACACTGTCAGTGTTGACTCATATAGACACTGAACCAGTCTTAAGCAATAACACCAGGTAGTGTTAAACAATGTGGTTTAACAGCACACAGTGTAATCACTTAACATTAATAACACTGGGCAGTGTTAAACCATTGGGTTTAACACTACCCAGTGTTATCACTTATACCCAGTGTTATCACTTAACACTGGTTCAGTGTCTATATGTGTCCACACTGACAGTATTAATTTAACACTGGATTATTTGCTATGTATATTGTCAAATGCTCATAACACTTTTAGTAATTGAAAAGTGTTGTCTAGGCAGATCTGAAATTATCCGTAATTATTTGATTGGTTGATTTAAAACAGAGAGCAGACCTCACAAAAAGTTTAGTTTTGATTAAGAATTACGATTTATATATGTATATAGCCCAGGATTACATTTTAACACTCCAGTGTGGTTAAGGTTAGGGTTAAGGTTAGGTGTACGGTTAGATATGATTAAAAACTGAGAAAACTATGATCATGTGCACATTTCCGATATCATGTGAGGTCCGCCCTCAGTTTTGAAACAACCAATCAAATGATTTCTACCTCCAAGGCAGAACTGCCTGGAGAACACTTTTCAATAACTAAAACTCCTATAAGCTTGTCAAACATGACTGTCTGACCTAAAGAAAATAGTAATAGAAATCATCATTTCAGACAACTTATCTTTAGGATGGTAAAATAGTGCATTCCAGATGAGTACAGGACTTGGAAATAGCCCTGGATGTATTTTCTATTTGTCCAGATTGACCTGCTAATGAGATTGTGGTGCTCACATCAAACACCATGACAAAGCTCCCATTGACCATTAGTATGTCGTTTTGTGTTGTTTATTGTTTATGTGGGTCATTGGTACAGGTTCATGAATATTTTGCAAATACATTTAAATTAAAAATACTGTTGCATTCATATTTAGAAACTCTGATTTCTTCCTAGCTGATCATTGTCTTTGGACACTTCCGATCTTAGAATATAGTTATAAGCAAGAAAACGTCTGCACGGAGGTTGACAAACCCACGTAATGTTAATCTCACCATGTTGGCTAGCACCCGAACGATGACATGAAAAAAAATTCAAACATTAAACAAGGGGAACGTTTGCTTTTAATGCAACAGCGAAAAGCAAAATATTGAAAAAGCAATGAATTTTTTTTTTTAACCAATCATTACATTTCTATTAAACAATTGAAAACATACAAGGTAAAATACAGTTTATGAGTAAAACATCACACACAACTGAATAACTCTAACAAGTTGGTTCCTTGAAAACACACAATCAAAGTTCAAATTAGTATATTTTTCAGATGTTGATTTGTCATTGTGTACAGTTGAATATGTGGTCAATTGGATGGAAACTTTTGAAGAAACAAGTCTGTTTCTATCTTAAATGAGCTGGAACGCATGTGTCCATCATTAGATGAGACAAAACTGTAGACACTAGATGGAGGAGAAAAATGGGTGCTGGTGTGAGCCTGATCTGATTGGTTGATAGGAGGCTACTCTAGCTGGCTGTGACCGAACACACTGATGTGCTGTTAGTGGAGTCAGTCAGCCTGCTAGTCGATATTCAGCTGACCGAACCGTGAAGTCTGAGTTCAAAGGTCACTCACTCTCTTCCAGGCAGGTATGTATCTGTAGGAGCTGTTTCATGCACCAAATACCAGATAGCGACCAACGCAGACTTTGAGAGATGACATATCTCGTTGTGTTTTCCATTAGCGCAACCTATGGGAGTGCAGGCAGCACCACTATGGAGAACTTCATGTTGAATTAGTTCAACTTACCAGGCTGAAATACTGCAAGAAATGAAATGACTCAGAGAAGGCTGCCAATAGCGAGTCTTAAGGAGTGAGGGGTCAACCTGTTTGGAATAAAAAGCTTGGAGTGAAGTGGGAACACAGGGTGCTGTTCATAGCCCAAAGCACTGCAGGAGATATTCAACAAGAGAAACAGAACAAGGGAAAAATACTCTTAAATCCACAAGTTACACATAGATGTTATTGTTTTTAACACATATGAGATGTTGCCTCATTAATTTCTGAGGGTTTCAACAGTACACCCTTACTTGTAGCCGATGGCTTCTGCTATACTGTACTTCACGTTTTTATTATCCTACAACCTTGTGAGATTTTGGTGGGAAGAAATGACTCAGTCGCAGAGATGAAGAGCTTATTGTTATTGATGCACCAAATGTATCATTTATACAGTTCTTTAAAATTCATTTACTTTTTAAAAGTAGCTTTGAAAAGCCAAGCCATAACACTTACTTAATTGCGATGCATGTAAATATGGTGTTTTTCAATGTGTATTGTGCTTATTTAAAATGGAACAAAATGCACCAATATCTTTCAGACGTTCTTGAAACAATAAAACCTACAAGCACACACTACCACATGCTTATATGAAATGATTACCAATGTGGGGAAGGTACAGTATCACTGTAGCCTAGCTGTTCTCATGGCAATATGTGGGTGACCCTAAGTAATGGAAATTTAGCTGCATTACGTAGACAGACAAACTTTTGTATGTATTTAATTGTTGTTTTACCAGAACATTTTCAAGAATAGACCAATCAGTTACAATTTACATTTTTGGAATGTTTAGTTCAGGCATAACGTGCTTCGTTATTGAGGTTAAGGGTAGGGTAAGTTGGCTCCGGAAATGTAAATGTGTACGGATTTCATGTTTTTTACATACATGAGAATGGCCTGAGAATAGCCTGGTGGGGTTTACACCAGAAACTAAGAGAAACAGACGAGGGAAATGTCATTGACACTATCTATATTAATTCACCTTAATTACTATGCATTAACGATGTAACACCTGTACTAACAAATGTGACTACTAATGTTGATACACATTCTTACACTATTTATGTAATTACTGAACATGTTGAAGATGGATTCTGGGACTTTAACAAAATATTTTAAACCTACATTTTTTGTCTCTATGGTGCATGTGCATAATCTCTAGGTAGAATCATTATAATACAATTAGATAGTAATTCAATTACACAGTTAAAAGTGTGTGGTTTTGAAACATGACATATTACACATGTACATGTACACCAGGTTCGTTCTCAGTGTTATTAATCTACATGGCAGATAGCAGCATACAGCTGGGGTATCCAGCAGGTAGATTTCAAGCTTATCCCATTATTAAGTAGCTCATATATCCCTTCTGTTTACAGTTCATGTGTTGCAGATGGAAGTAGATTATTTGTATTTATAAATTATTATTAGTATAATAGCTTCATAATGCAACAGATAACAATTACTCTGACATTCCACTGTTTAAGATTACAACAGTAGTGTGTACTATTTAAGCATCATTTCTTTAAAATAAATTTCTCTATTTCTTTAAAAAAAGAAAAACATATTGTCTTCCAGATGTAAACATTTGCATTCTGATGTGAGTGCCCCCCTCATTGTAGGTTATTAAGATTTATTTGACCATGTCTATTGACTGAATACATAGTACTATTCTTGTGCCCTTAGGACATGGGGATAGGGGGGATGAAGAAGAGAAGATTGTACATAATTACAAGCAAAAGAAAAGTCATTCAAAGAAAAGAGTTACTCTCATGCCCAAAAAGGTTGGAGGTCCCAGAACAAAGTAATAGCTTATAAAATGCTTTTGGGTCTGGTATTAACCTATATATATACATATATACTGTATATATATATATATATATATATATATATATATATATATATATATATATATATATATATATATATATATATATATATATATATATACATATATATATATGTTCCAAGTGTGTAATAACATATATGGCAACTGTAATAACTTTACTATACTGTACATAATATCTATATATGTTCTAATTGTTTAATAACTAATTTCGCAACAATCAATTTATCAAGAACTTACAATGTTTTTCTACAGCTAATGCTGTATTAGTTACATTAGTAACTATGGCAACATAATATAACATGTTAAATAAAAGGTACCACACACACACTCACACGCACAAACACACAAAAACACACACACACACTTGTGAGCCTGAAACAACAGCCCTGTCAGAGAGCAGTTATTCAACACATATCGGCCGAGCCTCAGACCACATGGCTGCTAATGGAGTAATTGCTGTAATGGTAGAAAAGGTGGAGGCCATTTACAGGATTAATGAAGGGATTTGGTTTCACACTGAATGGGCCCAAGAGAGAGACCATGACCATAGCTCGGGTCCAGGAGAAGCAAATAAACCTGTCGGCTATGTTTGGAGAGGCCTGTGGCGGGAGCCTACACACAACTGCACGGATCTTCACGGATTTGCATGAACGCACACACACACGAAATCTAGTACCTTAACCATTTACTTGAACGACCATTCTGGAATCTCTGTACCCATTTGATTTACTTTCATTCACATATTAATACATTGGAACTAATTGTCACTTTAAATTGTGAAAACCCCTTCACAAATGCTAGGCCCAACTGCCCTACCTGTTTAAATGTTTAACGATGGAAGAAACATTTAACGTGTTAATTATGTTTTTGTCTAGAGGGTAACGAATCACCGTAATTGTGCTTGTGGTTCTTCGGTAAACATTCGACTTGTCAATTGTCTTCCAGGCTGTTTGGATTTCAGGAGAATTCTAGAGGCCCTAAATGTCAGGAAATGACAGCTGTTGAACTTAGATGAGTAATGGACACAGTGAATGTTTACCCTCCATCTTTAAATGAAATAGGCCCCTTGTAGTCCCAGGTTCCCCTGCCCCAATCCGCCCACATAGTATGCTCTTTCCTGAGAGAGGAGCACGTTTGGGGTCCGTGGCCTCACAGACATTGAAGTGGGTTATAACCGAATTGTCTAATCCAATACACTCTAACTGGATCAAAACAGCACAACTCGAAACGCTCACTCCGCAGCTTTGGTGCCATTGCCTAGAAGGCTATGCTAATTTAAAAGCTCTACATCAATACATCCCTTAATTCTGACACTTCTGGGCTCTTTCTGGAGGTCAGCAACCAATCCAAGCAGTAAAAACTCTTCTCCGTTCTGGCTCCTCGATGGTGGAACCAGCTTCCACTGGAGGTTGGAACAGCAATCTCTACCCATCTTCAGGAAACATCTGAAAACCTTCCTCTTCAATGAGTACTTAAATTAGTTAAATTTAACCTCTCTTACTACTGAGTTGTGTTTGATTCACCTAGTTTCTCCTAAATGTATGCACTCACTCTGGATAAGAGCAGGAGCTGAGCTGTGACTTGGAATCCCCCATGGTCCGTGGTTTCTCAATGGGTCGATAGGAATTATGTTTGTGAGATCTAATTACATGGAAATGCATGAATTATATCTGCTTATTAAAATATACGAGTGACTAACTACAAGGGAAGAACGGCTTTCGAATGGTCGAGACTGTTTTCCCAAGAAGGCGCCTGTCTATATACACGAACTGTACTGTCTTTATAAACTATATTTATAATAAACTGTCTGTACACTTACAAAGTTCCCAATGCTTTGGTTTGCATGCAGGGACCCTTATTATGCTACCGTAGAATTGTGGTGCTATTTTGAGACATGTTAGTAGTATAAAATAATGATTTCTTGTTACTTCATTCATGCTCCAACTACTAGCTTTATAAGCTAATTAGTGGTTCGAGCTAAAACAGGGCACATTCGATTAGCATGAAAACAAATCACAGACAACGGTCGTATCTGTACCCATGTGTTATTAATCCCTAGGTTCATTTTGCGCCGGAATTGTCCATTCAGAGTCTATTAAAAGTTTGTTCCCCCCTAGTGACACAAAGGGGAATGTGCTTATAAAAACCCACTCCAGTTTGCTTACAAGCTGTGCATGATGTCGATGAGTCATTCTGTCCCTACAGCGCACCTCCTACCTACCTACCTGGAAAAGAAAAAGACATGTCATGATGGTGTTTCTGGATTTTTCTATTAGTCCAGGCTGACCTAATGGGTCAAAACCTCAATAACATGAATGTCAGGACATATTTTATTCTCTGGGTCTTGCTTCCATAGCAGGTAGACAGACAACTGGTCAGATTCAACCGTCCCTTCAGTATCAGCACCAATGTGTATTCTATACAGCCATGAATGTAGGAGAAAAGACCCATAACTACCCGGTTGACAAAACAGTGATAGACACAGCATGGAACTCAGAGGGGGGTCTCCTTGTGAAATTGACTGGGGTGGAGACTGGAGCTCATCATCCAATCCCATCTGGTCATTGATCAAAAAGATCCGCCTATCACCCCCGCACTGGAATTAAACCAACGGATTGTTGAGCTCGTGAAAAACTACCAACACTTAGGAACTATCATTGACAATAAGCTCTCCTTCAAAGGATTTTCTGAACACGTTCTGTCAAAATGTCAAAAGAGCTTGGTCTTTCTAAGGAAATAGAGGAAGTTTATTACACCAAGCAATCTTCCTAGAATCCGTCTCAGTATTTAATAGTGTGGGTCGGTTTGGTACTCCAGGGATCTCATGTCAGTAGCCATTGAAGAGAGTAATATGAACCAGTGGAAGGGCATCCGAAAAAGTCAAGAACCCCTCAGTGACATTTTCAAAAACAATACTGAAGAAAAGGAGAAGCAAATAGACTTTTAACATAACTCATTTCCAATGACTAGCCTCTTATGCTCAAGGTATATTGAAATGTAAGAAAACATTATAATTTAGTGCCAAAAGCTATGAAACTGCTTTACTCTAAAGGATATGTTATATTGGAATATGTATAAAATTAGATCACAAAGTGCTGTTTTGTTTTTTGTTTCTAATCATTTAAAGAACTAGGCTTGTTTTATGGCCTTTTATTATGTGAATTGTAAGTACCGTTTGTCACCATACAACACAGAAATTATGGTGTTAAATTACATTTGTATTTTATCATTTAAAATTGTATCTCAGTTTTATATATACTACACTGTAAAAAAATCTGTAAAAAAACAGTAAAAAGTACTGTTAATTCTTGTACGGACATTTCCTTCAAGACAACAATAGAAAATACTTCATAAACACAGTTGATGTCTGTTACAAAGTAAAATCAGCTTTGTGTGATAACATTTGCTGTGTTTATAGAGTATTTTACGTTATTGTATTAAAGGAAATGTAGGTAAAATAATAGAAAAGGTACTGGTATATTTGTTAACAATACATTTTATAGTTTTTTTTACAGAACATTTTTTACAATGTATAATAGTATCATCATAGATGCTAGTGTCACACTGTGGGCCCTATCTTGCACCCGGTGCAATGTAGCGCAAAGTCTGAACGCAGGTGTCTTTGCTAGT
Source organism: Umbra pygmaea (assembly GCA_016801145.1). Lineage (NCBI taxonomy): Eukaryota > Metazoa > Chordata > Actinopteri > Esociformes > Umbridae > Umbra > Umbra pygmaea. Next base: position 13,729 of record JACXGM010017165.1, read on the forward strand.
TTAAGACTGACGCAGTTGTCATTTTCCCATTAGGTGCCCGCATTGTTTAAATAGCAAATGCACCTGCACCCATATTTGTGCCCTTGGGAGTGCTGTTCTAACGGGGAGGTGTGTTTAGGATAATTCTTGGTGTATTGCTATCTTGAGGCATCGGAAAGTGATTGCGCCATTGACCAACAAAAACCTGGTCTAAAGTCAATGGCACAGCATGTCATAGTTATTTTAACAGCAAAATAGTCAAATGCACCTATGGCATAGGCACAGCGCGTGCACACTATGCTTGTTGCACACACACAGGGAAGCGCAGCAGCACACGAACATGCAAAAGATTACAAATAAAAATATTACGGTGCAAATCCGCCGTCATAATACCAATGCGCGAAAGGTACAAACGCGCCTGGCTCCTAAAGGGAATGGGAGATGAATCTCTGATTGGTTTAATTCATAAAGATAGATTTTGCAAGATCTAAAAGGCGGAAGTTAGGGAAGGAGGTGGGTGGAGCCAAATAGGCAGAAATTAGGGAAGGAGGTGGGTGGAGCCAAATAGGCGGAAATTAGGGAAGGAGGTTTGTGGAGCCAAATAGGCGGAACTTAGGGAAGGAGGTAGGTGGAACAAAATAGGCGGAACTTCGGGAAGGAGGGGGGTGGAGCCAAACAGGAGGAACTTAGGAAAGAAGCTGGGTGGAGCCAAGCACAAATGTAATAATGATGTATTTTAGCATCAGTTGTCTGTTGGTTATGGCTTTCAGCTGATTTGTTCATTGATTTGTACTCTTAGGCATTTACAGAGTAGACTTTTGTAGATATTGTAAAAAATAGGCCTTTTAAGCTAGTATATTTTATGATTATACTAGTGCTAGATCACAATGTGTACAGGATGATTTCATGGCATAAAGAGTATACCATAACAGCCCAAGGATACAACCATGAGGCTCTCCATTATATACAGTGTTGTATCCTTGAGCTGTTATTGTTTACTCTTAATGTAAATCACCTGTGTGAAGGCATTGACGACACTAAGTTACATCTACTGCCAGATATCTTCCTTAGCAGTCATCACACACTAGTTCTCAATTTGCAGGAAGCCTATTAATGTTGTCCAACATGACATTTTTCTGTTCAAATTTATTGTAAAACATAAATGATAATCTCAAGATCAAAATGGCAACGCCTACTCTTCCCTAGATAGAAAACCACACAATAATGGTGTCAACATACAAGCTGTTAATTGTGCCCACATTTAAACCTTTCCTTCAAAACAAGTTCTTTTCTAACTAAAGTTAGAAAATACTTATTTGCAGCCACATTTTTTGCATTTATTTGGTTAAATGTACCTTATGTAGCTTAATTGCATCTTAGAACACATTGCAGAATGATCTGAAATTATTATATTCCAGTTGTTACCTTTTGAACCTGCATTAATCCACAGAAGTTTTAGTATACAAACTTTAGCTAATATAAAAATTTTATAATGCATTTTATTATGTATGCTGCTTTGTTGGCCAGAGCTTTTGTTAAACAGCTCAATGCAACCTCTGGGTAAATAAATGATGAAATAAAATTGCCTAAGCATGTTATACAATATTCCAAAACAAAATAAATTGACATTCTTAAAATCTATTATCTGTAGCAAACGCATGTTTCACCTATGTTTGAATTATGCTGTTTACAATACCTAAAATATTAAAATATGAATACGCAGGACTGTTATTTTCTCATCAAATATACATTTTAATTATATCCATTGTTTTCCAGTTTTTCTAGCGTGATTTTATTATATACTTGGACACAGTTTTTAATTGGATATGGTCAAATGTTTTTCACTGTAACAAAAATGTATAAAATATATTCAAGAAGAGTTCTAGGAGTCAAATATAAGGACGGAGTGGAAAAAATGTAATGTCAATTTTTGTAACAAAAACATTATCATAGTAAAACATGCAACGGAAACAATATGAAACGTTCTATTATTGTTAATCAGTTTGATGGATATTGAAACCTGGTGAATGTATCATCTTTTATGCCAGCTAACCAGCCAGTCGACACAGACATCTGTACGGACTAGCAACAGTAAAGCAACATAGCAAGGCACTCATGGACCACAGTTGCTTGGCAACCCTAAACCCCAGCTGCTTACCTCTTTCAAAGGTAGGTGAGGTGATGTACGGGTTAAATAAGAGAGTTGGTGACTTGACAGGGAAGGACCTGAATTCTGAATTCATAGCCTTCCAAAGTTCACCTCTTGTTCAAGTTACCTCGGCAGGAGAAACAGCCTCCAGGAACAGAATCAGGCTCTTTTCTTTATGCGTCGGCTCCGTCATCCACTTTATCTACTCATCTTGCTAAGTTCAGCAAAAGGTCCTTAGGGTCTTTTATCTATACGTTTTTTAACAGTTTACTGCACTGTGTGCCACTGCCTGCAACCCCTGAATAGACCTTCTGTTCCACGTGTGTTGACCTGAGGGGCAGCAGCGTGAGATGCTACAGTTCCAGAACACCTTTCTACAGCCAAGGGCGTGTCATCATCATTCCATAGAGTGATCAAATTATGATCCAATTTGATTCGCTCCACAGAGGGAAGGAGGAACACTGAGGCTAACGGAGGAAGGATAATGAGTTCACTGTCAGGAGCTGAACGCTGTGCCCTAGCTGCTCTCTCTAACCCAACCACAGGGATGCACCTGGCACAAAATAGAAACACTTACAGCTAATTGGTTTTCTTAATATTGTCCCCTCAAAAAAACATCAGGACACAGTATAACCTTCTTTCAAATAGTGCCTTTGTCATTAAAATGTGCAATGAACTTCCAATCAACATGAACTTTTTATTAAAATCCACACCATTTTTGGCCGGTCCTCCCAAATATAACACCTACTGGCCTATTGCATATGCATATAATCTCAATAGCAAACTACTGACCTTAATAACTTATGGTACATAGCTATTGTCACTTTCAGTCTTTCCTCATTGAGAGGGTAATGTGTGTTTCTCCATTTTGTTTTGTAATGGCTCATTGGCTCATGGATCAGTTAGCTATCTCAGTCTCACAGGGAGAGCGTCTTTCTTTCTGCTACATTAGGAACATGGCCCTATAGATTCTCCATTAAGCCTTTGCCCTTCTTAGCCCCTAATTTGTGATGTGTACTAAGCTAACGTGGAATTGTAAGATGGACATATTATGGATCATTAGCAATATTTGAGTTTTACAACCTACGTTTGTAGGCATCAATACTTTTAAGAGTGAAAAAATTAAATGAGACAAAAATGTTTTGGGTTTGATATATTCTACTAGTCAAATGCATTGAGAACATGTTCTCAGTTAGAACAATGCTCTTTGAGAGCAATAGAAAGGACCCACGAATTTTGAGTAGACATACTCCATATAGCCAAAAGCATGTGGACACCTGACGTCTCACCCATATGAGATTTTTGGAAATCCCATTCCAAAACCATGGGCATTATGATGCAGTTGGCTCTGCCTTTGTTGCTATAACAACCACCACTTCCGGGGGAAGGCTTTCCACATTTTTGAGTGTATCTGTTTGAATTTGTTCCATTGAGCCAGAAGAGCTTTTGTTAGGTCGACCCTGATGTTGGACGAGAAAGCCTGACTCAAATTGCCATTCCAGTTCATCCCAAAGGTGTTCAAAGGGGCATAGTCATGCTGGAACAGGAAAGGGCCATCCCCAGACTGTTGTCACAAGCTGTTGGAAGCACCCAATTGTCAAAAATATCTTTGTATCCTGTAGCATTAAGATTACCCTTCAATGGAACTAAAGGGCCTAGCCCAAACCCTGAAAAACAGCCCCACACCCTCTTCCACCATTAGTAGGGGTGTCCACATGCTTTTGGCTCTATAGTGTATAAGAGTGTAATCAACAAGGTAAAACCTGGTTTGGAAAGCATAAAAAGCATCTAGGTGTGTAGGCCTATATTAACATAATGGGTTGCATAAATGGTACTCACTCTAAATCTAAACACTTTGAAGGTGAGTTTAAGGTTTCTTGCCTGCAAAATGGCATGTCATCAGTTCTGTTATAAAATGTGTTGATTGGCCAAAAGGAAAAGGTTCCAGAAAAGACACAATTCACAAAAACTGCAGATGCTTTTTTTGACAAAAAAAATTGGCGACCTTACTTCAAGCTACAAACAGAGAAATATATTCCTAACACTCAGTAGTCTCACAACGCACAAGCTTACCTATCGATCATCAGGAGTATATAATTCCCCTGAGAGGTCTATCAGAGAATCCAGACAGACAGCCCATCACTGACTCTTAGTGTATTCAGACTGTAGGTGATGGACTGAGTAGAGACGGTCTGACAGGAAGAGGCAGTTATGTGAACCGTAATCATGTGGTGTCAATCATGTTCTTAAAGCTTCAGCCAAAATGAACCCACATTTGGAAACCTAGAGACAAATCTGCACAACTGCTGGAACTTTTAACGTCAAGGGAAACATTGAACATTAGTCCTGCTTCACAGAGGTATGAATCCTGACCAGGTATCTGGTGGGACCAAGTAGTGGTCATCGCAGGTTATTCGTAGATAATCTCTCAGTCAGTGGAGGAACTTGTGTAAATCCAGTTGTTCCCAAAGCATAATGTGGTTTCCATTCTGTCGATGAAGTGAATCTATTTGTAAAGTGTTTCTTTATATTGGGAATGTTTAATACAGTTTATTATTAGAAGGTTTGTATTTTAAGAAGGGAGGATGTTTTTGGGATGTATTCCAGGGTGCATGTCCATCTGTGGCAGTGAGACAGAGCCAGCGTCCCAGACGGACATGGATGCTTTCGGGGGTAAATGATGCTTTGATTGAGGGCTCTGCAATGGTTTAAATTTACACAGCAATAAAAGGGGCAATTAGAGCCCATTCTGCCTGCTTCCTGCTAATGACCCTGAAATAACTGGTGTGGACGAGAAGAGGAGCAGGTGGAGAAGAAGGAGGGAGGGGAGAAGGAGGCGAGGTTCAGTTGAGGAGAAGGAGGAGGAGGAGGAGGAGGAGGAGGAGGAGGAGGAGGAGTCAAAGAGGAGGTGGCAGTGGAGGAGATGTTGGTGACATAGAGGCAGGGTGTTGGTGAAGGAGAAGAGCTGCATCGTCACATCTCTCCAGCTGTCTGGTCTGCTGCTCTCTTGGAGCCCTTTGTTAGGGGCCACATTGGCCTGCTTTGTAATCATTTAACTGCCATTTTACAGGGTTGTAACAAGTCAGGCACAGACTCACCGGGGTTCCCCTGTCCTAGCCTGCCCCCTCTTTACAAATTAGTAGCATTGTAATTTACTGCCGAGAATTACTGCACTTTCTAATTAGTGCCAAATGACAACAACAACCCAGTAGAAACAATAACTAGGCCTTCAGATGAATAATGGACATTATGCTATGTGATACGTAGTCACACCTATGCTTTTTAAAGTGACACATTTTCAAGCAGAGGTTGGTCCATTTCACAGCCAACAGAAGGATTTTGAAAGGACAGAAAAGTATAAGCTATGTGCAATTTAGCGGAGGATAATAAATATTGAACGAGCCAGGCATACTTCGTTACCTGTCAGAGACGTGAGCTCTGTAATGTTGGTGATTAGATCAAGGGTGCCTCCAATATTGCACGACCCCCCCATACTGCCCTCTTCTTCACCAGACTCGAATGTGCCCTGGTCAAAATAAGTGCGATTTAAAGGACATAGGGCACCATGTAGAATACAAGTCAACCATGATTTAGCATGGCAGGGTCGGGCCATCGGTCACAGGGGCACCTGGCCTGGGACTGTGGTCAAAGACTAATGGTTGAAGCTTCCTGCTATAGAGACAATCCATCACTACAGACAGACCTTTAAATACATCCGTACAGCGCTGCGACTCAAAACGCTGCTATTACTGCCGTTCTACTCATTTTCCCCAAGGCACCAAAGGAGCTCTCTTGTTATACAGCTAATTTCATACCATCATACATTGGATTTTTCCTTGGCATTTTGAAATTGCATCAGAGGTGCAAAGACTAAGAAAATGAGAAAACTGGAAAGGAAATGCGCTCACACAAGAGACTTGACTTTTGGGTGCTAACCTAAATAGTGTATACTGAGGTTTAATACTCCAAGGCGGAGCAAGGTTGCACACCTACTTCTAATGGACGGAATATAGTTGAGCACCAATATTGCTATATTCACATGGAGGCAATCGAAAAAATAATATTATAAATAAGTTGCTT
>JACXGM010017166.1:0-19936 GCA_016801145.1 Umbra pygmaea
CCGTGTGATTTCTGCACTGGGACCAGGAAGCAGAAAGCCCTCATGTCCTGTCTGGTGTGTCTGGCTTCTTACTGTGAGACTCACCTCCAACCTCACCATGAATCTCCAGCCTTTAAGAAACACAAGCTGATCAAAGCCACTGCACAACTACAGGAGAAGATCTGCTGTCATCATGACAAACTCCTGGAGGTTTACTGTCGTACGGATCAGCAGTGTATCTGTATGGTTTGTAAAATGGATGAACATAGAAGCCATGTTACAGTGTCAGCTGAGGCAGAGATGACTGACAAACAGGTAAGAACACAATAACTTGTTGGTGAGTGTAACAAAGAATACAAAATACTTTAGGAACGTACTGTGTTTAAAGGACAATTCCAGAGTAAATAAAACATTTTAAATATAGTATTAGAAACAATATGCTAGACCAGAGGTGGGCAAACTATGGCCCTTGACCCAGATGCGACCTGCCGGGTCCTTTGATCTGGCCCAGCAAGGCGTTTTTTAAAAAGCGACATATCTCGACATGACTATATTTTGGTTAACTTAAAAAAAATACACACAGAAATAAGTGAAAATGACAAAATAACAATTCCGCTACTAGGTTGCACACTAACCCTGCACTAAAACAGGTTATTGTTTTGGGGGGGGGGTGGCTGGGTTTTTAAAAATGTACAAATATATAGGCTCCTGTACATAGTGTTTTATTTACTTATTTGTATGTCCCCCAACATTTGTCACACTGGTTCTCAAGGCCTGGGGGCATACAAATATGATTTACAGTGATGAACATTATGGTTTATAAGTATTTTACAATAATTAACAGAAATTTAAAAATATATTTTTAAATGACACAAAATGCTTTTGTTATACAAAATGTTATGGACAAAAAGCAATTGAACTTCCCTATTTATGAGTTTGCAATGTGAAAGACCATTTGTTGTCACGCAAATACTCACTTCACAAACGTATCTCTCGCAAAGCGGGACACGTTCGTATACTCATGCCATTTCTTTGTTCAGGTTATTACTGTAAAATAAACTGTATTTTTTGTTTTATGATAAATGGAGCCAGCCTCCAAAAGTAATTAACCTGTTCTGTGATTTTTTTTCTAACTACAGAAACTATGTTCTTATACACTAAAGTTGGTTGTCTTTACATTAGAATAATAATATTTCAAATAATCTAGATTTAGATAATAAATAGCATTCAGTACAAAATGAATATGTCTCATATATTGAAATCAAGTTGTGATAAAAGATTTCCTTTGTTGTGCATTAGAACCACACCAGGCATTTAGTCATATTACAAAATAATTTATTGAGGCCAAACATGAAATAACATTTTGTACTGAAAAATGTACAATATGTACAAACTATTTACTGATCGCATTCCAGTTACTGAAGTGGGAAAGCAGGTCAGCCATTCAAGTAGCATACAACTAGCCATGTTAGCCATTTGTAGCAAAACCAGTTGATAAAACGCATTTCGGTGTGTGTTCATGCCTTCTAACGCCGTAGCAAACATGATGTCAGTAGTTTATGGAATAAACATGTTCATTTTAAACAAACGGATACTGTAAAACCAGAGAAAACTTTTTAAAAATAAAATTAGAGGGCAGATAGCTCGGAACTGAATTTTTTCCAATTCAAGCACTGTTATTAAAGTTATTGTTAACGTCAGTGTTGATGTGGTAGGGATAGCAACCCTAAAGCTTTAGTAAAAAGCTAGAAGATCAACATGCTTTGTGCTGCTAGTGGTACTGGTACAGTACCTTGCAGAGGCTGCTCCTGGCCTTTTTATAGTTTTGGTTGGGTAGTTGACGCTCATGTCTGAGTCACGTGACACTGAACAAACTCTTTTGACCAGTGGTGTAAGCGCCCTTTATGAATCTAATCTCTGACCCGCCAAGGTAAATAATATTATTCTGTCCTTGAGCAAGGCAGTTAATCATAAATGCTCCAAGGGTGCTCATTATGGCAGCAGCACGCATATTCAAAGCATTTTTATCAAATGCCAAACTATTTTGAACCTAAATTTAAATGCAACTGTTATAAATGCTAATCATAATTCCAGTCAAAACAATAAATTATTTAAAAAACTGAAGCCAAGTATTGCTATTATGCAAACCTATGCAACTTCACTCCATAGCCTGAATCCTACCTGACTGACGTTTGATTCAATGGAAGACCAAGGAGTTTTTGAAGGTTTGAAAGACAGTCAATTGAAGGTTTCTCACTCAATGTTCTACACTGTCCTAAAACTAAGCCAGCAATGAGTGAAGTAATAAACTATTGTGATCAATTATATTACTATACATGGAGCATGCCCAGACATTGATAGGAGTGTATTACGGGCACATTGAGGCCATACACACTACTGAGTCACATTTTGAATGCTGGAAATGCTTCTTGGTTAAAATGCAATCTTTGGGTCAGGTAGCAGTTGGTTGTTTTCAGTTTTACTACGCACCCCTTGTGCGGGACAGGTCTTAACACAGGTCGGTAACAGGTTGTACAAAGAGTGCCCAGATCAACAATATTAGTTGGCTTTTATAGCTTTTGGGACTGAGCATTACAAAATACATCTAGAACATTCGGGTGAAAGCCAGAAGCCCCTTCCAGGCTCTTCTGTTCCTTATCTCATCATCACATGACTCTGATTCACTGGGGTCAGCATGGTCCCCGAGACATTCGGTCATCTTCCCTTGCTTGATGGAGCACACACTATGTCACCCTGTCCTGCTAGCCTGAATGCTATAAAGACAAATATATTCGATCTGTGGTACAATGAGCTATCCACTGTCTGTAAGCTACCTGCTGCCTGTAAATCACGCACAGACATGATGGCCTTGACATCTCTCTCTGCAGGAGAAAACTGCTGACTCATCCTTAGGATTCAAAATAACAGTGAGCCACAGGCATAATTTACCACTCTCTAATTAGTTATAACATTCTAAACGGCTTTAAACTTTTTTATAATTTGCTCATATGGAATTATTGCTCCACAATACGTCCTTTATGCCCTTCAGACCCTTTGGCGATTAAGTGACAACAATTGTGTGTAGTTCTAAACAATTACATAAATGATTATACAGCAGTTAAAACCAGGATATATTTCATGCAAGTTGGAATATATAGCCTTTGATTTCAATGTTAACTTAGATTTTTGGTGTGAGCTAAAATCCAGCTCTCAATCAGGTTGGTGATTTTGGCTTCCATTGCCCGTGGTTACATAATTTTATTCTCAACGAAATACACAATGTACAATCAAGATTATAATGTTTAATACCTTTCGGTCATTGAGAGCCAATGTCTCAGTATATATGATTTCAGTGTTCCCTTAATTTTTTTGAGCAGTGTACACTGACAATATTAGCTGGCTAATATTGAAATTAGCACTGCAAACATGTGAGCTGTTAATAATGGTGTACTTTGTCCAGAAACTGACTTGCTTGCAGCCACAGAAAACCACAGTTTGCATTAAACACAGTGCAACTTGAGGTACACCATAAAAATTAAGATCCTTTTTGTTTGTGTATCGTTACTTAAAGGTTAAGTTAAAAAAACACTTTTACACCTGCACTACTTAACTTTTTTGAGAACTACAAGAAATACAAAAACAATATTTTCGGGTGAGTAAACGTTAGGAACTAGCATACTGGATCCAGGGAAAATATTAACTGAAATAATACAAAATATAGACAATAGTATAATAACAAAATCGACATTTCACAATATCTAACTAGAAACAAATGCATATTTTGGACAAAATAATAATGTGTATTTTCAGAAATGAGTTATATTTTCCCTGTATTATTCCAGTGTTCAGTAAAAACATGTATATAAAATAATAATTTTAAAAATCTGGAAAAAAAAATTTAGGTGGGTTTTCATGGACACCTAGGGATGACTCAAAAATATTTCCACAGATCTACAACATGGGGCCTTTAAGATCAAAATGTCAATACATTGACAGATTTATTCTCTGCAGGGGCAGCTGGCATTCATTCAACAGTCGGTCCAGCAGAGAGTCCAGGAGAGAGAGAAAGAGCTGAAGGAGCTCCAACAAGCTGTGGAGTCTCTCAAGGTGAGGATTGATGACCAGACTCGCCACATTGCTTTCCAGTGACTCGTGTGCAGATCGGGCACCTGTAAATTAAATTGCAGAAGTGTAGTTGGTGAGCGTAATCATTCCGTGAATGATCTGAATAAAGGCTTCAGTGTTGGATGAGTAGTGCGAAAAGAAACCTCCAGCTCAGCGACATGTGGTTGGATGAACCATGTGAGCGCCCTCCACCATCCCACATTTGTCCAACGAGTTGTGGAGCTGCCGACAAGTAGGGTTAGGGGAAATTGGACAAGACCAATTGGGAGGAGAGTAAAATGCGGTAACATTCACAAGATAACAAAAAAATGTTTCTTTATATTTAAAAAATCAGAAAAACTATGATTCTCTGTACAATGCAGTGCTTTTTACACCCAAATGCATGCCCTTAAATGTATAAACTGTTTTTAAAACAGGCCAACACATTCCCATTGACTAACACTGTGGAAGCACTTGTCATGTCCTCCTGTTTCAAATTTACAAAATATGCACTGCATGTATAAAATCATCCCATCTGCTTTTTCTGATTATTAAATATCATGAAATACATGTTCTATACATTTTGGAATCTGGTCACTGAAAAAGAAAGTACGGTAGGTCTGTTTTCACTCCATGAAGTTCTACACAGTGCACCTTTAAGCAACACAGTTAACCATAAAGTAGTTTTGATTAAACTTTGTGTTCACTTGATAACTAGGTTAATTGTATATTAAACCAGTAAAAAGGCAAACCTTAAACCAGTACAGAATTTATTAAAATAAAATTTCTGTTAAAACAGAAGAAGAAAATCTGTTATTGCTGTTGGTCCAGAAGGATATACCCCTTTCACCAGGTACAAAGTTACTGTCTGGTCCATCATTTTTGCATAATTATAAGCACAAAATGCTTAGAAATTGGACATTATTTTAAACAAAAACAATCGCTCAAAAAAGATGTGCTTGAAGAAATAATATACTTTCGGATAACAGTGCTAAACCTATTTGCGAGAAATCGTAGATTTCCCTCTATACATAATCTTTCCAGACCCTTGATAGACTGAGAATACTTATGTACAATCTTGATTTTGTGATCCAGTTGTGGTCAAGTTTCAACCAGCAGGCAACTCAGTTTTCGGTTACTGTGTCCTGCTACTGTGTAAGGTCATGATGCTGTTGAACTTATATTCAACAATATTACCAATACTGATGGGAGCATTACAGCCCCATATTTTCAGATCCACCAGTACATTTTAGGTTTTGAAGGTATCAATTCTAAACATCTGAAGAGTTTTTGTTTATTATCTCAACAGAGCTCTGCACAGACAGCAGTGGAGGACACTGAGAAGATCTTTACTGATCTGATTCGCTCCATGGAGAGAAGATGCTCTGAGGTGAAGGAGCTGATCAGAGCTCAAGAGAAGAATCAAGTGAGTCAAGCTGAAGGACTCCTGGAGAAACTGAACAAGGAGATATCTGAGCTGAGAAGGAGAAGTACTGAGCTGGAGCAGTTGTCACACACAGAGGATCACATCCAGTTTCTCCAGGTAATTAGCCTGGAAATCCAGACCCATATCCGAAAGATTTAAGGGTCTGGAATTGAGTAATGAAAATGGACCAAGTCGAGGGGTGGCACCAAGCCTGCATTTGAAAATCTCACTGCAATTGGATAACACTACGACCAATCACCTGTGGGTTTTCACTAAGCCCCATACGTTTAGCTACCAGCAAAGCTAACTGGTAGTTTAAACAATTGCAGTTTCCGGTCAGCAAAACAGCAAAAACGTCTTCCTTGCAAAGGAACAATTCGAGCGCCATCTTCTGCTCCTCTTTAAAAAGCCAAGTCTAACTCGTTCATTGTAGTGGCCAAAGCCGTTTCAAACAACTGGTGTTCATCCGTAGTTTACTAATGACTTCGACGTCGCAGTGCTGTCATCATCTGTTTAGCTCTCCTCTTTCCTGCCTATAATCAGATACACTGATGTGATTGGTGCAGCTCAGCGACACAGACATAGTTAATGAGCATCATTACTGAATGACAGAGTGACTCAATGGGCAAATTGAAATTGTGCTCTCGCGAGAATTCTGGATTTCCAGGTTACCAGGTAACTACACTGAACAGCCTACCGATGCATATTCCCGAAAAGTAACTTCCGTCAAACATTTGGGTGATTCCCAAGCATGCCCTTCTTTATTTATGGGCTATGGAAATTACTTTGAAATGGCAAGTTAATTAGCTACAACACTGAAGGATGCACTCTGCCTGACTAACCACAGTTGGTAGATAAGGATCTGTTTATCTGTCTACTGTAGGTCATTTACATGAGCAGAAGTCATATTTAGAACAAACTACTGTTTGAAGAGAAGGCATGCATTCTCTTCTCCAAATAAAATTTATTTTGGTACATTTTTTATGTTGATTCTACTGGTAAGTGTATTGTTGTTTGCTGGTACCGTGGTATAAGCAGAATAAACTATGCAAACGGACAACAGGTACAGAAGATCTATGGCCATTTTAACATTTACAGCTTGTTACCTCTGACATGCCTTCCACCACTGCAACATTATCAGTGTCTCTGGTTTTACTACTGATAGATATGAGTTACTACTGATAGATATGAGTTACTACTGATAGATATGAGTTACTACTGATAGATATGAGTTACTACTGATAGATATGAGTTACTACTGATAGATATGAGTTACTACTGATAGATATGAGTTACTACTGATAGATATGTGTTACTACTGATAGATATGAGTTACTGCTGATAGATATGAGTTACTACTGATAGATATGAGTTACTACTGATAGATATGAGTTACTACTGATAGATATGAGTTACTACTGATAGATATGAGTTACTACTGATAGATATGAGTTACTACTGATAGATATGAGTTACTACTGATAGATATGTGTTACTACTGATAGATATGAGTTACTACTGATAGATATGTGTTACTACTGATAGATATGAGTTACTACTGATAGATATGAGTTACTACTGATAGATATGAGTTACTACGGATAGATATGAGTTACTACTGATAGATATGAGTTACTACTGATAGATATGAGTTACTACTGATAGATATGAGTTACTACTGATAGATATGAGTTACTACTGATAGATATGAGTTACTACTGATAGATATGTGTTACTACTGATAGATATGAGTTACTACTGATAGATATGAGTTACTACTGATAGATATGAGTTTGTTAAAATTATTATTTTGCGTTTATTCCACAAACTACTGACAACATATCTCTTAAGTTCTGAATCCGAATATTGTCATTTAGGGCATTTATTTGCAGAAAATGGTCAAAATATCTAAAAACATGCTGTGTTCTCAGACCTCAAATAATGCTAAGAAAATAAGTTAATATTCATTTTTAAACATCACAAATATTTGGTGGAATAATAATAATTGTATAATACAAATTATAATAATAATTGTCTTTCATGCATCTTGGCATGCTCTCCACCAGTCCTTCACATTGATGTTGATGACTTTATACCACTCCTGGTGCAAATATTCAAACAGCTCAGCTTTGTATGATAGCTTGTGACATCCATCTTCCTCTTGATCACATTCCAGAGGTTTTCAATGGAGTTGATTTAAGAGTAATTTGCAGTGTTCTCTTAATCTTTTTCCAGATCTTGTATATAAAAACAATTAATACGTATTCATCCTTTAAAAAAAAGTATTCAAAGTTTTACCAGTATCTTTTTCAGTTTACTAGTAACATTTTATTAGATCCTGGTATTTATTTAGTGATAGTTGCTATTTTAATTGTTAGGAGGTATTGCAATGCACAGATGACCTTTGTAAAAACCTGCATTCGACTGGATTATCTACAAGCACACATGTAAACCAGTTAGCAGGGATATGGAAATCAAGTAGACTTGAGAACTGTGGAGAACTTTCTAGAAAAAACTAAAACCTTTCAGAAAGGAAGAGCAGATAATGACCAAAGGCTGGTAGTCCTATAGCATTAGTGATGCAACTTTCCAGACTCTCCTGACAGTGCTGATTGGTTCAACTTGCCAGACTCTCCTGACAGTGCTGATTGGTTCAACTTGCCAGACTCTCTCTGGCAGTGCTGTGATTGAATCAACTTGCCAAACTCTCTCTGACAGTGCTTTGATTGGTTGAACTTTCCAGACTCTCTCTGACAGTGCTGTGATTGGTTCAACTTGCCAAACTCTCTCTGACAGTGCTTTGATTGGTTGAACTTTCCAGACTCTCTTTGACAGTGCTGTGATTGAATCAACTTGCCAAACTCTCTCTGACAGTGCTTTGATTGGTTGAACTTTCCAGACTCTTTTTGACAGTGCTCTGATTGGTTTGTTAAGCATAAACATACCTGTATACTAGATGTGAGACATTTTCATGAATAATTCAGGCTAACTTTTACATGTCTGTCCATCTGTCTATGTCTGTCTTACTCATCTCCAGGGTTATCAGTCTGTCTTCATTGCCAGTGTATCTTCAGACTTACCCAGCATCACTATTCATCCTCTTCAGTACTTTAGAGATGTGAGTAAGAACGTGTGTGACCTTCGAGAGAAACTAGAAGACTTCTTTAAAGCAGAATGCACCAAGATCTCCACTACAGGTGTGTTAATAATCAGAACATAACACTTTAGACAGCTGAAAGTTCCATAGTAATACACATATATGATATACTATGATCACTATGATGTCACATTGTCTCTCTCTGTGAATGTGTTTGTACGTCTGTAGTGAAAGTAGTGGATGTTTTTCCTCCAGACCCCAAGACCAGAGAACAGTTCTTACAATGTGAGTTGTTCTACCTTGCTAACATCTGAGTCACAGCAATACTTTTTCTGATAAGGTATCCAAAATGAACAACTGCAACAGAGCAAATATATTTGCTTTTATCAATTGAGCTAGTAATATTTCTGGGTTAGTATAAATGGAGTCGTAATGCGGAATAATTATTTAATGTTACAATCTGTATGTTCCTGGACATCCTGAACATCAGCTTTAGAACTGTATTTAGGTTTGTTGGCTCTAGCTAGAAACATTAGCTAATGTACAGTGAATCTGGAAAGTAACGCTAGTAGTAGTAGCACGTCACTTTTCCCACATTTTGTTATGTTACATCCTTATTCCAAAATTTATTAAATTCATTATCTCCCTCATAATTCTACAAACAACACCCCATAATGACAATGTGAAAGAATGTGAAAGAAATGTGTTTGAAATTTTAGCAAATCTATTCAAAATAAAAAAGCACATGTACATTAGTATTACCATAGATTGTATCCTTAAGCAATGCACAACTTGAGTTGCTCCAGGAAATGTCCCTGTATGTAAGTTACTCTGGATAAGAGTGTCTGCTAAAAGACTTAAATGTAGAAAGAGAATGCTACCTATGTTAAAATAAAATCAGTTAGTAATTTAGCAACAGTCGCTGACTAGCTTTGTTGGAAGATGTGTGTGTGTGTGTGCCGCACTAGAATCCCTTACTGTATGTGTCAAATAAAATACATTGCTCAAAAAAATTGAGGGAACATTCAAATCACACATCGGGTCTCGATGAATGAAACATATTAAAGATCAAAATCTTTTTTTGCTCCCAATTCCCACTAACCGTGCCTTGACGGCAGTTCTGCAACTCCTCGGACAGATGAGGGATGGTGAGGGGCGCTCATATGGTTCATCCAACCACATGTCGCCAAGACGGACGATTGTTTTTGCACTGCTCATCAAACAAAGACGCCTTTAGTCAGATCTTGTACAGGATGATTATGCCCACCGACTATACCTACGCGATTAAATTCACAGTTGCCCGATTTGCACACAAGGACTTGCTGGAGAGCGACATGGAAAGGTAGATGATTGGGCTTATCTATGCCAAATCCCGGGCAACACTATGCCAATTTGCATTGTTCCACGCGGGAGGTCCGAGGAACCCATAGTCAGGCTCAAACTGACCATCAAGACGTAGACTGTCCTGCAACGCAGCAACTTAGGCCACTACGCCATGCACACCTCCAGAACGATCAAAATCTACACTGTGTAATTTGTTGAGAACAAACTGAGGTACTGTACAAATGGTCAATGTAAACCAAAGTCGCCAACCGATTGAGGGCTGGATTCAAACACACCAAAAATCTAAGTAAACAATTGAAATCACAGGCTCCTCCAAATTGCGTGAATCTCATCATGGCAACTCATAATGTGACTCAGTAGTGTGTATAGCCCCACGTGCCTGAATGCAGTCCCAACAATGTCTGGGCATGCTCCTGATGAGACAACAGATCGTGTCCTGGGGGATCTCCTCCCAGACCTGGATCAGAGCATCAGTGAGTTCCTGGAGAGTCTGTGGTGCTACTTGGTAGTATCGGATGCACTGATATATAATGTCCCAGATGTTCTCAATTGGACTCGGGTCTGAGGAACGTGAGGGACAGTCAATGGCATCATCATCGAGGAACTGCCTACACACTCTGGTGACCCTGCACCAGGAGGAACCCAAGACCCACTACACCAGCATAAGGTCTGACGATGGGCCTGAGGATTTCCTCCCGGTACCTAACAGCAGTTGGGGTACTCTTGGGTAGCACGTGGAGGTCTGTGCAACCCTCCAAGGATATACCTTCTCAGACCATCACTTACCCACCACCAAACTGGTCATGCTGTATGATGTAGGCAGCATATTATAGCATTCACCACAGTATTTCCAGACCCTTTTGTCTGGTACATGTGCTAAGTGTGACCGTTTGATCAGAAGCACACCAGTAACCCTCTGGAGGTCATTATGTAGAGCTCTGGCAGTGCTCCTCCTGTTCCTCCTCACACAAAGGAGCAGATACCGGTCCTGCTGCTGAGTTGATGCCCTTCTTCAGCCCTATCCATGTCTTCTTGTGTAATGGGATGTCTCCTGGTATCTCCTCCATGCTCTTAAGACTGTACTGGGAGACACAGCAAACACATGTGGATGTGCCATCCTGCAGGAGCTGGACTATCTGTGTAGCCTGAATGGGCTTCAGGTACAGCCTCATGCTACCAGTAGTGACAAGGACACTAGCAAAATACAAAACTGAAGAGGAATTATTCAGGAAGGATAAGGAGATTGCGATCGTTTGTGGCCACCAGCTGCAAAAATATTCTCTTTTGGCGTTGTCTTGCTGTTGCCTCTCCAGTGCAGCTTTTGTTAAATTCATTTGCACCAAAACAGATGGCATTGATTCACTATCATGTATGCTTCCTAACTGGGCAGATCAAAGATACAGTCCACAGTGTTTGTAATTGCAAAACTATTTTTATCTGCCCCCATTTTAGTCCAGATGTGTAGTATATTGTCTATATTATATGCACAATCTAAGTAGAATTACCATCTTACCGTAGTTTGCTTGAAACCCGATGGTGTTTCTTGGCTATTGCAGGCGTTCCCTTACCAAACTTTAGGCAGGGAATTCCCAACGAGTGTGACGTATGGTTTGCTAACTTAGGGGAAGTCCCATCAAACCTGAGCTATACGGTGACTTGTAATGAGTTTGCAGAGCTAGTACAACAATTAAACACAGATTAAGCCTTGTTCTGGAATAAAAGAAAATCTCTATGGAACTTTATCTGTGGTTGAAAAGCCAACCCTAACTATCATACATTTTGAATGATTCTATTTCAATTTAAGCCTGTATGGCCCTAGAAAAAACTCCACAATGGTACATTAATAAATAAATACGCTAAACTCTGCAAACCTTTCATGCCTACAACAATGTGTACTGTGTATTTACAAATGTACATTCTGAAAAGGGTGATGAACAATATTCCCAAATACTGGATGCTTGGATCTCTTCTCTGAAGTAAATGTGTACACAGTTACACATTTCACCATCCAAAAGATATTAAAACAATAAATGAGGTTTGTTTTTACAGTGTCCAATTTTATAGGTCTGTCTGCTCTGCTCTTCTAGATTCCGTCCAGCTCAAACTGGACCAAAACACAGCATGTGAAGAACTCTGTCTGTCTGAAGGGAAGAGAAAGGTGACCTTTACAGATCAAGCCCAACCCTATCCTCACCATCCAGACAGATTTACTAACTACTATCAGGTGTTGTGTAGAGAGGGTCTGTCTGGACGCTGTTACTGGGAGGTGAAGTGGACTGGGGACTCTGTTCATATAGCAGTCTCATATAAAGACATCAGCAGAACCAGGCCAGGTAATGCATTTGGATGTAACAACAAGTCCTGGAGTTTAGGGTGTTGTAGTGGTGGTTATTGCTTCATACACAACAATGTTAAGACTAATGTATCAGGCCCTCAGTCCTCCAGAGTAGGAGTGTACCTGGATCACAAGGCAGGTTCTCTGTCCTTCTACAGCGTCTCTGACTCAATGACCCTCCTCCACAGAGTTCAGACCACATTCACTCAGCCCCTCTATCCTGGGTTTCGTCTCATTAAATATAGTGACACAGCTGAGCTGTGTAAACTGTGGTAGAGACCTATTTACATGTTAGTTTTAACAGCAGGCTTGTCCCTATACAGGATGATAAATTGTACTGTTTTTATGAAAAATTAAAATGCATTTTAATCATCATTTATGAAATGCAATGTTTCAGTCTTACATTCACATCATGTGAATTGCACAGCTTTTAACTCATTGCTTAACTGTAAGGGCTGTTTCCTGGACAGATTCAGACTAGTTTTAGGACTATGCAGGAAACTGGCATTTTATTCCTACATACAGCTCAGTCAAACAATATTACGCTCGTCCAGCAGGTTGATGATTATTACAAATAACTTTGTTTTTCCAATGATCAATCATCAACTTATTTATTTATTTTCCCTCCATTGATTAAATCTGTCCATACATTCTGTAATCTGGGTGGAGTTGCCTAAACATCCATCTGAGGCAGCAGTGCTTCACAGGCACGTTTCAGGGCACCTTCTGGAGTCCTGACCTGAAAACTATTGAGATTCTGTGGCATGACTTCTGGAGAGCGATTCACACCAGAAATTCCAAGAATATTGCTGAACTGAAACAATTTTGTAAAGAGGAATGGTCCAAAGTTCCTCCTGACGTTCCTCCTGAACGGTCCACCAGTTATTAATACCAAAGGTTCACATACATTTCCCACCCTACACTGTGAATGTTTACACAACGTATTTCATAAAGACATGAAAACATAATTGTTTGTGTGTTATTAGTTTATGCAGATTGTGTTTGTCCATTGTTAAGACTTTGGTGAAGATCACATTTTATCACCAATTTATGCAGAAATCCTGTAAGAATTTGAGTAAGAATCCATGTATTAAAGTTAAGACTTGGTTAAAAAAATTGTTTTTTAACTTCCCTAATAATTACAATTCCTTGCATGGAAAACGGTCAGTCTTTCCCATATGAGTTTTTGAAGCGCTCAATAAGATAGTCTCCTGATTTCACAGGGGGATATTTGTTAGAACCATCAAAGCAGGTGATAAGGGCCTCGTCATCCGGGTGCACAAAGAAAGCCAGCGACTGACGTGTGCTTGAGTCTCCAACAGGGGGCAGAAAAACCCTATGGACCTGGTGGGGGACATTTGTGTAAAATGCAAAGTATGTTATAAATTATTTTCTAATCATGAATAGTTAGTTACATTATTGACAGTTCACACAGAACTAACTAAACACCAAACAAGAAAATTGACAAACTCAGGGACTACCTGAATATGATCATGCGTATAAATATTATATAACTGAAAATGTTTGCTTTTATATGCTGTGATGGCAGGGTTTGCAACTTTTAGTTATTTTATATAGTCACCTGCACCAACAAAAATCAACCTAACAACACTGATCAGCCATAACATTATGACCACCTGCCTAATATTGTGTACGTCCCCCTTTTGCCACCAAAACAGCATGCCCATATGCAACAAACGGTGATGCACTGTGTTCTGACACCTTTCTATCAGAACTAGCATTAACATTTTCTGCAATTTGAGCTACAGTAGCTCGTCGTGTACATCAATTAGTCTTGGCCGCCCAGTGTGCATCTTCGATTGTTGCGTATTGGGCTACTCTTTTGGCAGCAAAAGGGGGACCTACACAATATTAGGCTGGTGGTCATAATGTTATGGCTTATTGGTGTACATTCTAAATATATTTAAAAAACTTCCTAAGAAGTTAGATAGAGTTTTATCAGGTTACAGTGCAAAATGAAAGGGTGAGTCTCACCGCTGAGAGGAAAACATCACTGGTCCACCTCTGCATCAGGTCAGCTATATTGATCAATACTGTCCCTGGGATGCTCGGAGCAGAGATGAACTCTCCTGATGTGGTACGTACCTAAGGACTCACTGAATTTCGTGAAACTGATCTGGCATCATTTATCATAAAAAATATTCACTGCCTGTGCAACACTATTCAAAATTGGTTTGGAATCTCAACGTCTGATTCTCAAACGAATGAGACAAACACCACAGGTTTATATGGTAATTAAAAGGTATAGAAAAAAGAAAAACGTATATAAATACTGGCCCCATATATTTCCTGTCCGGCACTTTGAATACCTGCAGACCCCCCTCTGGGCTCTGGAAGAGCAGGGTGATGCTGCCGTAGTCCGAGTGTTCCCCACAGCGCAGCTGGCCCTCTTTGACCCCGTCACTCTTTACAGGAGGATAATACAGCGTCCGCAATGTAGTGTCGTTTGTTTCAGCTGCAGGGGATGACAGACAATTAACTAAATTTCTGGATTATAGAGTACAGTACATATACAAAATATAATACAATTGAGCCTTTTTTCCCTCACTTTTTTCCCACTTTTATACAACTTTGTTTCTAAACCAGTAAACACAGATTAAAATTTACTTTAAAGCAACATGCCACCGTTTGTTGAAATAGGGTAATTCACAGTCTCCCCTAGATGTAGATAGGTGGGCAACCGTATTTTTTTCTCAGTGCATCCATTGTCTTAGTCCAGAAACACAACCACCTGTTTAGCTTAGCATAGTGAATGGAGTACTACGTTGCCGGTTAGCATGTTGTGAGTAAAAGTAACCCAAAAACTACAAAAACAAAACCTAATTACTTCATGTGGCCTGTGTATTTACAACGAGTACAAATAGCAATGCAGATCAATACTAGGCGATTTCCTAGTCAGATATTAACTTGGGACTATATTGGGGTGAATCACAGCTGAAGCACTGTTCCCATCTGCCTAGGAAATTGCCTAGTATTAAGTTGCATTGCTATTTGTACTTGTTGTGAATATGCAGGTCACAAGTAATTAGGTTTTGTTTCTGTAGTTGTTGGCTCAATTTTACTAATGACATGCTAACCGGCAACATAGGATTCCATTCACTATGCTAAGCTAAGCTAGCAGCGGTGCTGCTGGACTAAGACAAAGCATGCACTGAAACAAAAATACGTTTGCCCACCTATCTAAATCTAGGGGAGATGGTGAATGACCCGATTTTAAAAAACTGTGGCATGTTCCTTTAAAAAAATATTTCCAAAAACATTCATTTTATAGGTTCTAGGTCAGATGCTGTATTCTATTAATAAAATGATAACATGATGAATGTATACCTATTGCAACCTTCTGATCCTGTGTTGTAATCGTGTTTTGATAAAGAAGCCGCTCAGACTTGTAACAGAAACTTTTATCATTGAAGGGAATGAAGCTGCCCTTCTGATCTTTTCTTTCACAACTTCAGTTTTACAATCTGAGGACTACTGACCCCTTCAACAAGGTCTGATTGGACACAGATAAGTCCCTCACTCACTTCCTATTTGCCTGTGTGCATTCAGGAACACCTCAGGCTCCAGGCCCAGACTGTGGGCCATCACGTGGAGCACACGGAGAGACAGGTCTTTACAACGCTGAAAGAACGCTAAATGGATCTCACGGAATTCAGTCAATCCATCCGATGATGGCCATTTCTGAAGACCAAAAAGAGTTTTGTGAGGACAATGCTGTCAATAAGAACTTTAGACAATAGAGAGGCTACTAAAGACTGAATGTTTCATTGGGTTCTGTAGATGGGTGGTCAAAATGAGGTTTTTGACTTTGTCCTGATATTAAAAACAACCGCTGTACATAAGATGGCTATAACTACAGCCGTCACAACAAACTACACAGGGAGAGAGACAGACAGAGAGAGAGAAATAGTTTACCATGTCTGGATCAAGGGAAGTGATGTTGAAGGCTTCTTTTAGGTCTCCTGGACGTTCGGGGTTTAAACTGTGAATACAAATAGTCTTAAACATACAATCACTGTGCAGAAAAAAACACTCCTCATAAAACCCTATGTTGAGTACAATATTACGGCATTAAAAGAAAACAGAAAAATGTAATTCAACACAAGGACTATAATGGAATAATGGTTGACATGTACAGTTGTGCTCAAAAGAATGCATATCCCTTGATAATTGACAATATGTAGCATTTTCAAAGAACACATGTGAGCAAGCAAAAAGAATATACACTACTCATGGGATTCATATTCAACTGCATGTCATAACGGAATGGCACAATCATAATAGAAAACATGGCAACAAAGAAAATAATTAAATGACCCCTGTTTAAAAGTACCCTCAGTTCTCAGTACGGTGTATTGCCCCTTTAGCATCCATGACAGCATGCAGTCATTTGTGATAGTTGTCTATGAGGCCCCAAATTCTTGCAGGTGGTATAGCTGAATACCCATTCATCTCGGCAAAATGCACCCAGGTCATGCAAAGTCTTTGGTCGTCTTGCATGAACCAGACATTTGAGATCTCCCCAGAGTGGCTTGATGATATAAAGGTCAGGCGACTGTGATGGCCTCTCCAGAACCATCACCTTTTTCTGCTGTAACCACTGGAGGGTCAACTTGGCCTTGTGGTTAGGGTCACTGTTGTGCTGGAAAGTCCAAGAGCGTCCCATGCGCAGCTTTTGTGCAGACCGAAGAACGCAAATTGTCTGCCAGTAATGTCTGATAACACGCTGCATTCATTTTGCCATACATTTTCACAAGGTTACCCGTGCCTTTAGAGCACACATCCCCCTAAAACATCAGTGAGCCACCACAAAGTTTCAAGTTGGGGTTGGAATTATTTTCGCTATAGGCCTTTTTGACCCCTCTTCAAACATAGCGCTTATGGTTTTGACCATAAAGCTCTATTTTGGTCTAGTCACTCCAAATTGCAGTGTCCCTGAAGCTGTGAGGCATGTCAAGGTGCTGTCGGGCATATTGTAACCAGGCTTTTTTGTGGCACTGGCGCAATACAGTAGCCTGGGAGAACCCTGACGGACTTCCGTCAAATTTAGATTTGCTCTGCAAGTCAGTCTGGCCAAGAGCCCATTCAAGCCCATTTCCAATTTTTCCAAATCGAGGCACCAATCACAACCATTGAGGCGGGCTTTATACGATGACGATAGCGCAGCTTTATACTGTCATTGGTTGAAGCAGACAACAATGATGGCTGCTGCAATGGAACATCTGCAATATCACTCGTTTGAATCAGTTATTGCGTCGGTTTTACGCGATTTGAACGTTTCCTTTTTGTTAAAAACCGAGCAAAGAACAACACTCGAAGACTTTATATCTGGAAAAATATGTTGTCACGGTATTACCGACTCGACAAAAGTCTGATATGTCCAATTGCGCCAAGAGGCATTTGAGCGGCGTCTGTTCGTGATGCCCCTTTGGAAATGGGCTGTAAATTAACTTGCCCACATCCACTCTCAGTCAGAACTGAGAAGGGTCTGGTGTTAACCAGGCTAGCAATAAAGTCTTCTTTCTGGCAACTCGACCATCTAACAGCTAATTTCTTTCAAGTATCGTATTGTGCTCCTTAAAAAATCAACACCGTCTATTTTCAGAGCAGCCTGTATGTCTCCCGAGGCTACCTGTGGTTTTTATTTTATCCCGAACAATTGTTCTGGCGGTTTTGGCTGAAATCTTTCCTGGTCTACCTGACCTTGGCTTGGTATCAAGAGATCCCTGACTCTTCCACTTCTTATTAAGTGATTGAACACTACTGACTGGCATTTGCAAGGCTTTGGATATCTTTTGATATCCTTTTCCAACTTTATGCAGTTCCAGTACCTTATTACGCAGGTCTTTTGACAGTTCTTTTCAGCTCCCCATGGCTCAGTATCTAGCCTGCTCAGTGCATCCACTGACTCATTGACTATTTATACACAGACACTAATTGCAATTTAAAATTCCACAGGTGTAAGAAATTAATCTTTAATTGCCATTTTAACCTGTGTGTGTCACCTTGTGTGTCTGTAACAAGGCCAAACATTCAAGGGTATGTAAACTTTTGATCAGGACCATTTGTGTGATTTCGGTTATCATTATGGTTTACAAAGGAGCCAAACAACTGTGTGATAATTAATGGCTTCCTATGATCACCAACCTTTGCATGAACAGACATATTGTCAAAATCAATCCCTAAATTTCACAATTTCTGCCAGGGTATGCAAATCTATGAGCACAACTGTAAGTGCAGCCATATTTTTTAGGTTTGCATTGAATCAACTTACCTCTCAGTTTCAGACGAGACCCAACCATGGTTAACATTATTTGTGAAGCTTTTCCTGCTGAATGGGAGTTTCATTTCCTCTGGTTGCAGAAAGAACTTCTTGGATATACTCATAACCCCATCCACCTTAGAATAAATGCCTTATGTTGGTCACAGAATGCAATCAAATATTGTGTTTGCAATGTACCATCCATGCCATATCTATGCTGGACAGAAGATTTTTTTATCAACGCTTTTTCAGTTCATTGCATATGTCATGGACTGCAGTTTCATAATATTACCTTATAACCAAACGGCTTGCCATAATTTTGAAAGCTATCGCAAAAAAAACGGGACTTATTTTTGGTAATCTCCTATCAATTCTATTGACTGTAGTTGCACCAACTGTGGTACAGAACATGTTCGGAACATTCAAATCTTCTAACCCATCAACTACATCACAATGGTTAATTCTCTACAGCAGCAGTAAAAGCTTAACCAATAATAGTGTGATTTTTACCTCAATCACAGTTCAATCTTTCAACAAGGGTGCTGACTGACTTTATCGATGTTCACATGGGTCTACATCCTTAGAACCTAAAAAATCTAAGCTTCCTGGTACCTAGCCAGGACGTTTCCAGCTATAGTTAAAAAAATATATTTATACTTAAATAAAATAAAAAAGCAAGTTGAATTTGACAACACATGAGAAATTGAAGCCTTCATAGTACGGTTTTAGCCAAATAATATCAATTATTTGATCTGATTTTAAAATGTAAATCCACCTATTTTTAATATAAATACACATGGTGAGGTGGAGTTTACTTGACCACGCCCCTGAGTTGGGTACAAAACATTGGTTACTTAATTCATTCCCATGTTAAAATAACTACATTATGCATAACTACAAATAATTTAGTGTATCTAAATTATTGAAATTTATATTATTTGCTGATGACACCAATATATTTTTTTCTTGTGATAATTACAAAACACTTATAAAAATTGTAAATGAAGAATTAGTAAAACTAAAAAACATGGATGGATATTCATAAATTATCTTTGAATTTAAATAAAACAAAAGGTAATGATGTTTGGTAATTATAAAGAAAACACAGAGATATTAGTAAGTATTGATGGTGTTGCATTAGAAAGTGCCAGAAATTAAATTTTTGGGATATAATTATTGATAGCAAATTAAGCTGGAAGCCACACATCAGATACATACAAGGTAAAGTATCCAAAAGTATTTATATAATTAATAAAGTTAAATATGTCTTGGAATATAATGCACTATATATATTGTATTGTTCACTGGTTCTGCCATATTTGGCTTATTGTATAGAAATTTGGGGCAATAATTATAAAAGTTCACTAC
>JACXGM010017167.1:0-20093 GCA_016801145.1 Umbra pygmaea
CATTCCCTGAAAGACAGAGAGAAAGAAGAGTCACAGAGATACTCATTCCCTGAAAGACAGAGAAAATAATTTGTCTCTCAAAGGACATGGGCTTGTAATTTACTTGACATTTTTGATTTCTTCTTGAAAAAGAAGTACCTTTTCGTTAAAGATGGACTACACCTGGTTGGGAATGGTGCCGGCCTGCTATCATCAAACACTGAAAAAGGTACTTGAGCAATTAAAATGATATTAGGCTGTTACGATAAAATGTATTGTATCAGATTTAAGTATAGCAACAAGTTTTTATAAACACAAATGGATAGTATAGCCAATGGATGGCCGGGAAGAAGGACAGTAACAGCCGTATTGCTCGCTGGTTTCTGGTACCTAGGTAGTGGCAGTGAGCCCTCAACCTTTACTGCTTATCGGGTTTCCTCAGTTCAGTAGTACTTAATTGTTTTTCTATCAGAGTTTAGAAATCCTATAGGTGCAGACCAGTGGCTGAGGTCCTTTGGACTGTTTGCTTTTATTTTAGTATTACACTGAAAAATATAAATGCAACACTTTTGTTTTTGCCCCCATTCATCATGAGTTAAACCCAAATTTCTACGTACACAAAACGCCTATTTTTCTCAAATATTGTTCACAAATCTGTCTAAATCTGTGTTGGTGAGCACTTTTTTGGCATATCAAGATGCTGATTAGACATCATGAGTATTGCATAGGTGTGCCTTAGGCTGGCCACAATAAAAGGCCACTCTAAAATGTGCAGTTTCATCACACAGCACAATGCCACAGATGTCGCAAGTTTTGAAGGAGCTCCCACGCAGTGATATAAAGCCACCACATGTGGATTCAGCACCACGGCCAGCTCCGCATCCTACTGAATTGTTTGTGATTCCTTAGAATGCGGAGCTGGCCATGGTGCTGATTCCACATACTTGTCTCCGATCTCATTATTCAACTTGTTCCATGAGTTCTACAGTGCTCTCGTCACAAATGTTATTGTGTTTATTTTTGTCAGCTGTTTTTATATTGTTGTATCACTAAGCACATCTGTAAGAGACTATAAATAAAGGGAGAAAAAAAAACAGTACCATAATACTCTGTTACCAAAGGGACAAGGCCACATTTCCCAGCAATGAAGGCGTGTGTGGCGTCCAGCGAGGCAGCATCCGCCTCATCTCTCTGTGACAACACAGGAAGTGGACATAGTAAAGACATTGGAATAACCCCAGGTTAAAAAGGATTTAGGATTCTAACTGTAGTTTGAACATAGTCTTTTTTACCTTGATCTTCTCCACACAGTCACTCATGGAAACAGCTCTAACACACACCAATGGGTCTGATTTAATGTTGAGAGCCCACTGCTCACATTTGTTCTGTTCTGCATTGCTAATGCAGCACCATCGCACAACACTGTCCTCCAATGAGCTTTCTAAGGATACACAATGTCTACACATATAGTTATGATGCGGAAATATCACAGAAACATAATGGTTCAAGGGGAAGCCTACATAGGTACCTTCATGTCCAAGTCCTTTCAGAAGAGCCACATAGTCCAGCCCCAGCACCTGACTGATGTCCTTGTCGTCCTCTAGAATGACTAGCTTCTCTGTGACATCCTTGAAGAGAAGATCAGCGGTTCCGAATGGAGCAGAGTCAAATAGCTGGAAACGCTGCCTCTCTCGACCTTGCCGACCAAACGCCATCTGACAGGAAAACCAACAGTCATTTTGTTAGCAACAATTGCTAAATTATCTGAAAGACATATTTTTTAGATCTAGTCAACGTCTTTTCAACACCCTTTGATCAGTGGATCCCTACAAGTGGTACATGCAGTGTCAGATGGCTCAGCGGTTATGAAATCAGTTGGAAGGTCGCCGGTTCAATTCCTGACTGTGCAAAATGTTGTGTCCTTGAGTAAGTCACATTTTCCTAAGTTTCTCCAGGGGAATGTCCTTGTAATTACTGTATGTCGCTCTGGATAAGACAGGTTTGAAGACAACATGGTGTCCTACCTGTGCTGCTGCCAGGAGCTTGCGTGTGATCTTACGGACGTTGGATCGAGTCACTATGCCCTGTCCTGGTCCTCTGCCCAGGTTGCAGCTCCTATAGTCGCTGAGCGGAGCACGAGAACCATCTGGGCACAGCAGTTCATACGCCTCCATGTCACTCTCTGAAAATACACCAGTAGACAGAGAGTCACAAAGGGACAAATCAAGGTCAATATAATATTATTGTGGCTATAAATGTATAGTTACAAAATGAATAAATATATAAATAAATAAATATGCAAAATGTGATCATAACCTCACCTATCAACAAACAAACTACTCTATGTTTGTGATTTAGTCAAGATATTTCATAATTAAAGTACTAGACAAAGAAAAAGCATTTCTAACTGTTTCATAGTTGATTAATAATGTAATCCAATTGGTTGTATTAACAAATACATTTACAATAATAATAATCAATATTGAAAATATGTCAAAAATATTTGTATCTCAGAATTTTACAGGATAATAAGTTAAATGTTTAATTAGAAAATGATTATTATAATGATTCAATTACAAAAATGTATTATAACAAAGGAGAGGTTGTGTTTAATGTCACACTTTAATGCCGGATCTGTAAAGACTCCAAAGACTAGAAACGTTTTTTAATATAGATTCAATATCTCATGAAAAATACTGAATGTGCAGTATCTACAGTACAGTGGCTCAGTACCCACCTATACATCTCAATGTAGTGACATGAAAATAAATAGCTAATTATAATTTAACAGCTCCGGACAGGTGTCCTCAAAATGAAATGCTCACATGTTCCCTAGTTTACAGACACGTGTGTACCTGTAATACTCTTTAGTGCTGTATGATCCACAAAAGCAACATCCCCTGCCCCGGTCTTCACACACCTTATAGACAGAGAAAATGATTTTTGTATGCACAAGAGGGATGACCTTAATTCAGGAATGAGATAAAAAATGACCCAATACATGACAATATAATTAATCACAGCATCTGTCCTGGCACAACCCTCCGTCTGACCTGAGCGCCCCCTGGCTGTTGTAAAAGGGTTCACTGTGTGCCGTCTCGCAGTAGCTGTTCCGGTGGGCGAGGTAGGACTTCTGACCCTGACACAGAGCGCACAGGGTGGGCGCTATGGCAACCGCCCCAGGAACACAGCTGGCATTGAAGAAGGAAGTGACCACTGCCAACAAGAACATTCAATTGGAGTACTTCCTTTCTTAGCAAAGAGATCAGGAAGGACTTTTAATTTGCTTCCTGTTGCCTTTAATTTTAACAATGTTTGTTTGGTCAGCTGGTGGCCAATGATGTAATCCCACCAGTTACACATGTATCACAATTAGCACCTAAACATTAAACGGATATGTCTACCCTGAGCAAGCGGCTGCTCCTTGGCCCAGGTCAGGTAGTTGCGGGACAGAAGGAAGCCCAGGGGCAGACTCCAGCCAGCTGTCCACCGGACCCCAGTATGACAGCTCCTCTGGCCCTTCAAGGAGCGCACATCCAAGGTGCTGTTCCTCACCACCGCCACTGAAAAAATGCAGCCTCCTGGGAAACATATGTGGATATACACTGCATTACAAATTATTATGCAAATTATATTTTACACTGATAGTCAGTCAGTATAATTTTCAAGTCACCAACCGTTATGGTATAAGTTGAATTTCATTGAACATACCACCCAATGAAAACAATATTTTTTTCAAAAATAAAAAACTCTAAATGCACTGTTCCAAATTATTATGCACAACAGAGTTTCAAAAGATTTTATAGGTTGTAAAGAACTGAAAATGGTCATTTGTTGAATTTATAGGTCATATTTACTGAAATCAAAAGCTATTATACCGGTAATAAAACACATCTTATTAGGGAAAGTTACATGTTAACATAGGACCCCTTCTTTGATATCACCTTCAAAATTCCATTGAACTTGTGAGTTTATGGAGCGTTTCTTTGCAGGATGTCAGAATAGCCTCCCAGAGCTGCTTTTTTAAGGCGAACTGCCTCTTACCCTCATAGATCTTTTGCTTGAGGATGCTCCAAAGGTTCTCAATTGGGTTGAGGTCAGGGGAGGATGGGGGCCACACCTGAGATTCTCTAATTTTATGCCTATACCAACTAATGGCACAGAGGTATTCTTTGCAGCATGAGATGGTGCATTGTCATGCATGAACATGATCAAAAACTCTATATACTTTGCCAAGGTCATTTTCACACCTTCAGGGACCCTAAAGGGCCCTACCAGCTCTCTGCCCACGATTCCGGCCCAAAACATGACTTCGCCACCTCCATGCTGACGTCCAACCATTCACTACTCCATCTATCTGGACCATCCAAGGTTGCTTGGCACTCATCAGTAAACAAGACTGTTTGAAAATTAGTCTTCATGTATTTTTGGGCCCACTGGAACCGTTTCTGCCTGTGAGCATTGGTTAGAGGTGGCCGAATAGTAGGTTGATGCACAACTGCAAGCCTCTGGAGGATCCTACACCTTGAGGTTTGTGGGACTCGAGAGGCACCAGCAGCTTCAAATATCTGTTTGTTGCTTTGTAATGGCATTTTAGCAGCTGCTAAAAGTAATTAATGTGATGAATTTGTCTGGCAGTAACCTTCCTCATTATGCCTTTATCCGCACAAACCATCTATGCTCTGATATAGACACAAATGTCTTCACAGTACGATGATTACACTTAGTTTTCGTGACATTTTTTATGTTTTCATACCTTGTCCAAGGCATTATACTATTTGATGCTTTTCCGGAGCAGAGATCCTTTTTCTTTCCCATATTGATTGAAACCTGTGGCCTGCTTAATAATGTGGAACATCTTTTTTGGGACATTTAATTGGGCTCACCTGGCAAACTAATTATCACAGGTGTCTGAGATTGATTTCAGTGATCCAAAGAGCCCGGAGACACAATACCATCCATGAATTTGATTGAAAAACAAAATATTTAATGTCTATGACACTTATTTCTAATTTGCATAATAATTTGAATGGTTCTGAAATAAAAGGATCCAAATGGTAACTGATGTTAGCCAACCTTCACTATAAATCTCCTTGGCAATGGCAACAAGGCCAAAGTGTTTAACTGCGGTGTAGACTTCCCCTGCATCCAGTGTGATGATGTCAGCACGGTTAGCCTGAAAGAAAAATGTACAACTCTCTATATCTGCCTCTCACAACAAAGTTAACATGCATCACATTCGCAACCAGGCTGGAACTGCTGGTGCAGTGGCACATAGCGCCTATTAACAGGTAGGACTGTCTGCAACTGAAAGGATGTGGATTTATTTAATATTCTATGTTGACATGCATGAAGGAGTCCCTAGTGGTGCAGTGGTCTAAGCTGCTTTTTCACAGCACATATAAACAGTTGGCCAGGGGTTCGCACCCTGTGGGTCCAACATAAAGCACCACAATTTAACACTGCCCGAGGTGTCGTGTATAATTTGTCGGCGCTGCCCTTCTAGCCGTTTCCTGTGTTAGGTTAGGCTTGCTGGAAACTCAGTTGTTGATGCAAGGTTGGGCAATGTGCTACCTCAGCACGCGTGGGGGCGTTTCAGAGGATTTTGCTCTCAAGAGAAAATACTCTCTGATATCTGCAGAGAAAAGGTTTTCCTGACCCTGATCTTGTTGATGCAGTCAGTGGTGCTATGGCTGCGAATGCAGGACAGGCTGCCGAAGGACGCCACGGCAGCAGCCGGTAGGACAGCCGCCAGAGCCTTGGCCAGCTCTGCACACTTCTTGTGCTCCTGCTCTGACACCGTGCACCAGCGCAACTTCTTACCTGAAGACACAGTTAATGACTTAAGTGGATCCTAGCATTAATCAGAAATAAGATCACCTGCATGTACTGCATGCAATTGTTAACAATTTCTTTAGTTCGACTCCTGAATTGGGGTCCAGTGGATCCAATTGAGCCGCGTGCCACCAGCTGGAGGACATGCGATCCCATTACCCCTCAGCCCTTCTGGAACTCGAACCTTTCGCAAGGTTTTTGCAGGCTTGAGGTTTTTGCCTTGTTAGGAAGCTCGAGCTGGCAGCGCTTTTCTTTGATAGCACTGTCCAGTTTAGGGAAAGCTGGATGTTATTGCTAGATCTTTGCAATGTAATGGTCTACACATAAAAATGCGCTCTGACTTTTTTCCTACATTGATTTGAATTGGAATGGCCGTTTTCTATTTATTCTCTTTTCGTGACAAAAACATTGAATTTAAAATTATAATTGTGCTGCAATTTCATCTGAAGGAGCCAATTCGAAGCGATAGGCTAAAACGACCGCAAATGCTGTTATGGTAGACTTTTAGTTTTTCAATTTTGTTTTGCTGTTCGCAGCCAAAAAAATGTAGGGAAGCTCTTAACATGAAGTTTGACTGACCAAAATGAGAAAAGGTTGGATCCACACAATCTTTTTTTAAAGCAAAAACTGAATATGGCAATTCAAAAGCAGAATAGTATTGATAAACAATATTTTAGCTTTAAAAAAAGCATTAACAAATGGTGAAACTGACACAAAATGCAGCACATAAAGAAGGAAGCTATTCATTCTGACCTGTCAATAAATATGTTGATCTGTTTATTGCGAAAGTTTGACCACCAATCAAAAGAAACATTGTACAGCTTGGGAATTTAAATGATCAGATTCTAGATATATTTCCTGTCATTCATTCATCTAGGAACTATTGGTAAACCCTCTACAGGGCTAGGGTAAAAAATTTATAAACATACATTTTTTTTTTAAAGTCACTCTTTAAGTAGCTACCATACGATTGCGTCAACATGACCAAAACACTTACCCTAGCGTCAACATGACCAAAACACTTACCCTAGCGTCAACATGACCAAAACACTTACCCCAACTGTTGTGAAGACAGAACAAAATTACTAGAATTATATGCATTGCCCGCATATTGTCCATATTGGCCTAAGATAAAATTGAAACGACTGCCGTTTATAAGCGACCCTTACAGTTCGTCAACATGACTGCTTTATATCCTACATAAAAAACAAAATATATATATATATATATATTGTGCAATAGATCCTTTAATGCCTGCTGCACGCATCTGGAAAATATTTCCATTGAACGTGACGCATGCGGCTATCATCCAATTACTTCGCGTTTGCGATCTCTAGAAAGTGACTCTCACCTCCTACATTGGAAACTATGGCTGAATAAACTTTAATGCAGTAATACACATCTGTTGACCTACATTTTATTACAAACAATTCTTTACAGTATAAGGCCTTTACATAACAGTCTACAAAACAATGGTAAACGTGGTCCCCTAAAAAAATGTTGCAGAGTTCACAATTCACAATATTTCTTTTCAAAATTTCTTTATAGAAAGCCACTTAAACATTTATTCATTTAATGCTTTTTTATATAAATAATTGTAACTTTTTTCTCGATGTGTCAAAACATTTAGAAAATAAAATGCTGTTTGTTCTCCAGCAGGAAAACAACTATGCATACACAGAAATGGTTAAGATGGCCACCTTCTAGTGGCCAACGACAAGTCAAGAATAATTTAGGAAATGTACTGATGTTAATATCTGGACACATCTGAAGGTCCTTGTCCTTCAGCACTGAGTGACCTTCATCCTGCCATCTAGTCATGTTGCTGAAGTGGACCTGGGCTCAGAAGGTCCACTGACATTGGTATGCCCCAGTCCCTGTTATTTGGCTGTGCTGCTGTGGAGAAAACACTCAATCCTGTCGATCCGGGTAGCATGCAGGATCATCCCAGGCTTCTGCGCTGCCAGATCAGTTGACAGCCTGCTTATACGTTCCTCCAGCTGTCAGCGGGAAAACAAAAGGCATGACATCTGGATATTTGGAACAGCCATGCTACATTGGAAAACATTGCATGACATTACAATTGCTTGGGGAACAACTGTGATACCTCTTCCAGCTCCTTTTTGACAGAGGTCCTCTCCTCGGGCCCTTCCTCGAGTCCAGTCGTCTCCAGCCAGCGTCTCATCACCTCTTCAAGTCTTCGCCATGCCCTGCGCACACACATGTAAAACACACCCATAAATTCAGCAGAATGTATAAAGTACATACATCAAGAATGCTAATTAGAGCTGTGAGTCCTCACTGAAGTTGTTTCCGATCTCGCTGAAAGCGCTGCATCTCCAGGCGGATGTTGATCAGCTCTCTGGTCCAGGCTAATGTAGGATCCACAACCACCTCCTCCTCCTCAGCAAACACATCTCCATCAGATTCAGGTGGTTGATGGTGGATAGACGGCTAATTGGGAGGTAATAGTAATATAGTCACTTACCCATGAGCCACCTCCACACCGGGAAATGTGCTTTTGAAATTAAGCAACCGTTACCTCAGTGCTGGTATGTGTGGATATGAACGCAGACGGAGGAAGAAGTAGCTCTTGCTCTGGTGATCTATGTGTGGGGAGACTGAGATTGGTTGCTGGTTGAGCCAACACATGAGTGATGGGGAAGGGGGATGCAGCAGCTGTAGCTGCCTCTGGGACCGGGGTTTTAGGCAGTAGAGGGCTGGGTCTGATTTGGTGCGAAGGCACAGCTGGTGGGAGGAGCTCTTTGACTGGGGAGTCCAGCAGATCTCTGGGCCGCCGTGGTTGCAGTCTAGAGGCACGCGCTGTCACCCTTCATACAATTACAGAGACTTGTTGTGAGACTGGGAGAAAGGGACACAGTTACAGGACCAGGTTCCTGGGCATGTGTTTTCAATGTGTCTGTTCACAAAATAAATATGTCCCAATGCTTTGAACAGAAGGAAAGCAATAGGGGCTGACAAACTTGACTCAGTTCTGCTGGTTAATGATGTACCACTCATCTCTTGAGCTCTGATGCATATTTAAAATCTTAGAGCCTGATCACACCTACAGCGTCAAAAATTTGTGATAAACTGGAAGTCCATTCGTGTCCAATGGAATGCCGTGCTAGCATTGCAATGCACAGACAGTTGCAAAGTGTTCTGTTTTTTGCATGTGTTGGATTTATCGAACATTTGCATCAAGTTGTATGCAGAATGGGCTTGACAAGAGGTAGCAACGGGTGAATTTCGACTGCACACATCCAGATGATGCATATTCTCATCTAGTTAGACCTTGAGTAAAAAGACAAGGTCAGGTAATCTTTTTTTGCACATTCGGAAATGGACAAAGAAAATATTTCCAGTGAGTGTTCTCTTCAGATGAACAAGTTTTACAACAAAATTAGCACCATTTATAACAAAAAAAGCACCATTTACCAGCCAAATAACATATGCAGGTGGCTGGTAGATTATCTTCACTCACCAGCCAAAAAAACAATAATCATCTATTTAGTGGCTGGTAAAATTTGAACATTCACTAGCCCTTTGGCTGGTGGATGAAAAAGTTAATTTTGAACCCTGTTTACAACCAATCACGAGTTTGGGTAGGTGGGACGTAACCTTTGGCGCAAATTGTGCTTATGCTAAATCATCAGCATTAGTGGAAAGGCAGTGACGTGACCTGCCTATTTGTTTCATTTCCAGTCCCTCCCCTGTGTGCACATTTTTATTCCTCCAGGTGTCTATACTGTAGCCATTCAAAGATTGCGGAAGTAGCTGTTTGGCTTGACTAGATGATGTATGAATGTAAGTTTGTGGATTGAAGCTGCATGTATGATCAGGGTCATTTCTAAAGTAAGGAAAACTGCTCCCACTACATATTGTTGTAAATAAGAATATTGGAATTTATCCGATCTATTTTAGGACTGTATTTGAATGATGTTTGCCTACTTACAAGTGGTTGAGGATGCATTCTCCATCTCCCTGGTGGACTGTACCACTCTGGGCCCTTGTGCTGCTGCTCATTGGCTCAGGCAGGCAGAATGTGACGCTTTTCCTGGGGAACGGTGCCGCGGCGCTAAGCGATCTTGCTCTCTTGGGTCCACAGAGTGCCTGCTGTTTCCACCGCATGGCACAGCGAAGCACCACCCTCTGGATACGCTTGGCGCTCTGTAGAGATTTATGAAAGCCTTGTTTACACTGGTAATGTAAATTTCGTCAAACCTGCATGTTTGATTACAAATTGATCACCCTGCATTCTAAACTACTAAAACATTTTTAAATAAAATTCAACAGATTCATTGTTTTAGACTTTATGCAGAATGTCCTTTTGCAAGCTAGTCTCCTGTTGACAGTTTAGCATTAACATACGGTATCTAACTAACTGGTTAATTAATTAATCTAGCAGGCTATGATCATCTTATCCTGCAAGGCTTTAAAGTGCTCTGTCACCATGATATCTAACACTCATGGCAGACATTATCATCACCAGGCTAACACTGCTATTACTATGACAACTAGCAATGCCATGTCAGCAGATGAGTCTAGAAAACACACCCACTTAAGAGCCAACCAATCACAGCATGTGCTCAGGCCCCCACCTGCTCCTGACTGTACAGAGCTACGCTGGTGTTGACGGTGCTCGTGTGAGCGGTGTATGTCAGGATGTGGGCCACGCCTTCCCTCAGGAGTTGCTCTCTGTAGAACTGAGCCGCCTGGGCCAGCCTCTCCTGCTTCCTGTGCTGACGGGCAAACCACTGCCTCCAAGCCCACAGCACCTGGGTCAGAACAAACCAGAGATCAGATGTGCGTCGTGGCTGACAGGGCTTCAGGCCTAAAAAGGTTTTTGTTTCAACTTAAACCATTTCCTCTGTAGTCATTTTTAAGACTGTACAAACAGATCAGGTTAGAAAAGAATTCCAGGCAGACATTAAGAAAGGGAAGGTATCTCCATGTTTGAGTATTATGTCCAGGTGTTACCTTGGCCTGCAGACTGAGGGACCAATGCCAGAGGGCCAACTCTGTCTTCTCGTTGTCTCTGTGTCTGTTCTGCAGCTGTGCAGGCCGAGGCCAAGGGAGAACAACAAATCTTACAGCCAGGACTTCAACAACACTCTTACACATCCAAAGGCAAACGAAACATCAGGAATTACTGGTTTCAATTTAATTAATTCTTTTCTTTTAACCTTAATTTAACCAGGAAAAATCCCATTGAGACTCAGTCTCCCCTCCCAGCTGGTCTTGTCCAATTTTTAAAACTAACCCTGCCAAGTTGACATGCGGGACAGTAAAGGGCAGCCACTGGCACTGCTCGTCCAACACGGAAGCCTTTAGTCAGATCACGCGTGGGATGATTACACTCACCAAATATACATTCGTGATTTAATCTACTGGCGCCCTATCTCCTTACAAGGAGTCACTGAAAAGCAACGTGACAAGTTAGATAAGTTATTCCAATTTATCTATCCCAAATCCCAGGCAGCACTATGCCAATTTGCACTGCCTCATGCTGGAGGTTCCGGGCAGAGTCGGAGAAGCAATAGTCAGGCTTGAACCAGTAACTATCATGATCCAGTTTGTCCTGCAAGGCAGCAACTTAGCCCACTACGCCACATGGACCCCTCAAAACAAGGTTTAAAAACATAACAACACAAATCCTGATCCAGTCTAACAAGCAATTACACTCCTCTAACAGCATCTTTCAGTACAGTTCTAAATTAATGTAGTGGCAGAAACACATTCAGGTGAGGCATAGATTTGAGGCTATTCCATGCTTCTGATGGAAAGTAAGAGAAGGCAGTCCTGCTTAGTTCAGAAAAAGTTCTAAGGACTTCAATTAATATCCAACTAGTAGACCGAGTATGATACGTGTTTGTGATAATGGAGACCGGGCTACAAAGACAGGGAGTTTATCCAACAGGGCTTTGTAGATAAATTTAAATTAGAAAATCTTTAGATAAATAGAAAATTTGTAGATAAATATAAAATATTTGTGGGTGTAAAATGATGTAAAGCACAACACTTGGTATAAGGTACAATGGTGGGTGAGTGACCTGGCATTGAGAAGGCTGTATGAATATACAATAGGTCCCCATAGTCAACTTACAGATAGAACTTACAGCAAGTTATCACGAAAATGAAAACCCAATTTCAACTTAAGCTTCCTTGCAAAATTACCTACATGGACGTTAAAATACACCTTATCATCCAGCCATATACCCAAGTATTTGTAGGATGACACTTTCTCAATGGATAAGCCACCAGTTGTGATAATACAAATTTTCCTCTCTGGTTGAGTTTGAGCCCTAGTAAAGTTCATGACTTTTGTTTTCTTCTTTTGCATTCCAGACCAGTTTGAAGCCATTAAGAAAGGCGTGCAGAGACTAAATTGCAGTCTGGAGCTCATCAACAGCCTGAACCAGAGATGGAGCACATGAGTATATGACTGTGTCATCTGCATATAAATGCAATTTTGCTGGTTGCATCTCATTTCTCATTTCATCAGTAAACTTTGACAATATAACAGGGGCTAAAAATAAAGGTTAAATAAAAATAAATAAATAAAAATAAAATAGAGCCCTGGGGTATACCTCTTGCAACCTCAAGAAATGTTGTCAGCATTTTCTGCCCCTTCACTGAGACCAATGTTACTGACTGTAGCTAGTAACAAGTCAGGGTCTATTGAGACCAGTAGAAACAACAAAACATCTTGTCAAGTAGAGCGATTACATTTGAAATAGGCATGCCGAAGCAGTCATTAATGTTAAAACAGTAAGCTCACCTCAACTTTCCAGTGTGTAAAGAAAAGCTGACATGTCTTCCGTCTTAACAGCAAATGTCCTCTCTCTTTCATCAACTGGAGAAAGACGTTGTAAGAAAACCAATGTGAACAGAAACAGCATCAGAATATATCAGATGGCCCATTAAAACAAAAAGTCAGATTACTGATGAAAAACACTGGACCATACACAGCCTCTACCTTATAGCTCCGCTGATGCTTCTGAAACCTCTCCCAAGACCTGAAGGCTGTGCTGAGGAGAGAGCACTGGTGGTGTCTCTCGGCTTTCTCCATGCCGGTCTTCTCCTCCACAACCTGTTTACTGCGCTCCCTCCATCTGCTGAACGTCCCCCGCTGCAAGACTGACAAACGCCACAGAACAGGATGAAGCTAAAAACTGGAGGCTTTATTCGGTGTTCCAACAAGGGAACAAGGAAAGAGAATGTTGTCTGCTTCAATCAGAATCTCACCTTTAATTACATATTCATGTTAAAAAGGGATGGTTTGACATTTCACCAACAAAGCCCTTTTTTTGGATGACTTCATCTGACTATATGGATGAAATCATGAATTTCATATGCATGTTTCCATATGCATTTCAGTTAGTTTCTTACATCATTTGTAACTGCAACACAACAATGTCTACAGGAGTATAAAGTCGAATTGCAAAAATGTTACGATAACTCAGACTTATTAAAGTACTCTACTTTTATCCAGATGAACCCGAGCCATGCTCAATGCCTCTTCCTGCCGGTGACGGTTTGCCAGTGCATAAGATGTGGCTTTCCTCCATGCCAACAGCACCTACAGAAATGTACATTATTGTAGGTGAGCAGTATTTGTAGCCATCAGATTTGCTTGCTTTTTACTGTTAACTTAATTAAGCTGTGGAGACAGTATTTTACTCACATTGAAGTCACTGAACTAAGTAAGTGATATTTTAAGGGCCGGATTTGCAGACAAAAATATATATCTTATTGCTGGACTAGAGAATCAACCTCAACAGAAAGCTCCATTCAGGTTGTTGTTGTTGTTGTTTTTGTTGTTGTTGTCTAGGACAAGGCTTAATCTGTCTGCAAAACTGGCCCTAAATTAAAAGCATGAAATCAGTGTTCTCTTTAATACTTTAGCCTGAACACATTGCTGGTAATATTTCTCAGCTCTTCTCTGTCTGATTCTGGCAGCTGCCAACTGGGCTGCATTCTCCTTCCACACACGCAGAATCCTCCTGTCAATATATGATATCATATATTTAAAAAATAATAATAATATGACAAGAGTTACTGCTGATATAGTCACAGTGTAGATACAGTGATGGACTCTGTTTTTGTTGATACCTGAGAAAGCATTGCTGCTGCAGAGTGTAGAGCTCATCCACATGCTCAAAGATCTGCTGTGTCTGCAGGTGATACTTCTAAAGGGGGTACACAGAGATTACGGGCTGATACAACAGACACAAATGGGAGCAAAGTAAGAACAGACAAGCCCATTTTTGTGAGCACCAGAACACAAAGAATGACCTAAATATTTGTTGCCGTGACAATTTACAAAGGATAACAATATAACTGTACTGTAATGTGAGTGAAAAGGTTTACGTAAGCTCAGTTGTACCTTCCAGTGCTGTAAGGTATGTTTAAGAAGTCTGTTTCCATGGTAAGAGTCCATCTGTTCCATCCTGCGGTTCTTTTCTCTTATGTGTTGAACGTACTGATACATGACAAAGAAACCATGTGGGATATATACTGTAAAACCAAACAGAGCATGACTAAGGCAAAAACAAGCTGATTCACTCTTTAATTTATGCTCCAACTTCATTTATAAAACCATTATAATAGAAAACACCTAACTGAAATCTGTTACACAGCTGGTCAACTTTGCATTGCTTAATGGTAGAATAATCATGGTGAGATGCTGTACCTCACACCAGCCATTCAGGGCTCGCTTCACACAACGCAAATCCCCACGGCGACCTGCCTGCTCCTCCCGGTTACGCCTGGAGGTTTACACACCGAAAGACACAAAAGTAAAACCCAAACACGCATAGAAGGATTAAACCAAAATTGTCAAGTGTTTAAAATGGCGAATGAACAAACTGGTCAAGTGAAGCGTCAGCCGTGCGGTACCTGTCAATGATCACCGTGACGTTGTCCTTCCACTGGCTCAGTGTGTTGTGGATTACAGTACGCTGGTACAGCGTGTCAGAGGCTGTCTGTTTCTCCCGGTCCTCCCTTACTTGCGTCGCTCTCCGCCGCCAGTGATCCCAAGCTCTCAGCAGACATGACCTCTGCTCGTGCAGGATGGCCTGAAGGGTAGGATAGGTGGCCTGTGTCTGGTGGTTCATCTACCATGATGCCGTATTCATACTTTTCAAGTGGTGTGATTGTGTTACCATTCTCTCAGCCAGTCTCTGCTCCTTCCTTTCATCTGACCGTCCCCACCAAGTACAGAAGGCCCAGGAGTACAGACGCTGCCTACACAGGGTTACATATACACACTGGGACCTATTTTCACTAACCTAACACAATAGTAAACCTGAGGATGTGATAGCGCAATACACTTAATGGCATAGTAGCTCACACGGAAGGTTGGTTTTTCTGATTAAATACGTTTTGAGTATTTCGATGCTTGATCAATCAATGACCAAAAAGAACATGTTCCATCACTAAATACATCCTTGCAAAGAATAATATTAACATAGTCATAAGAGTAACAAGTGACACAATTATTAAAAAAGAGTAAAAACTTTCATTGATATAGCCTTTGTAAATAATATTATGAAGTAGACCAATGAACGACCAATGAATGTACGTTTCACATTAGCGCTGCCTGAGAACTATCTGAGAACTACAACAGAGCACCATTAAACAAACCTAACAACACCATGGGTAACTATACGTGGGTTCTATCCTGGATAATACCAGGCACTACGTCCTGACCGGGTCTGACGAAGGGACTCACTGTTGATGGAGCTGGACCGTCTCTGTCTTCTCTCTGAGCAGTCTGCTCTGGTAGGTAAACTCCATCCAGGAGTCCAGGCACTGTGGCAAGATGTGTTCAGCAAACCAGGCCTCAGCGCGTTGCTCCAGCCCCTACAGACACACAGAATTTACTTGCAAAATAAAAGTTGTCACTGATATTTGACACAATGCATTTCAAAAATGACTTTTTTGGAAATAATAAATCTAACTGCTGCTAGCAGCATAATATATTGTTGCTATAGGAAAGGAAATTAAGCATTGAATGCCCATCATTACATTTGTGAAAAACATTGCAGTGTGTTTTTATTTTGCTAAGTAAATTCAGAGTTTGTGTTGACAGCTCAATCCTGCTGCTTGAACAACAGTAATAAAGCCTCGAATGCCCATCACTAGACACACATGGTTAGTGGAACGTAGACAGGTGTAAGTGGGTCTCTGGGTGTGTGTGGGTTTGTACCTTCATGTGTCTGTTCTCAACAAGCTGTGCTCTCCAGTCACGCAAGCAATTCCTCTGCAGTGAATTGCTGTCAAAAGACAATATGAAAAACACATTTCTATGTATCATGGAAATATTATAAGGATATTAATAGTCACTTCATAAATGTGTCTTTTTAAGTGTACCTGTGGTAGGACCGTGCACGCCGCATCTGTTCTTCAAGCCCTTGATCTTCAGCTTCTTCAAGACGTTGCTGCCAAAGTATCCAAAATCTGCCTGTTACCTAAAGAAAACAATACAGTGGGAGTTGTTCTTACTTTATTATACTTACCTAATGGGTTTTAGTGACATCAGATGACGTAAACGATGACCCTTCAAAATAGATACCTCCCAAAAAATTCCAAGGCAAACTACACTACCCGTAACAGACCAAATGCTGAATGAAAACCATTAGCTGGAGATGCATGGTACTAAATAGCTACAGAAGAGCCAGGAATGCCAACAGAAGAGGGTTTGCTCTTAAATACTGTAATATGCTAAGTTTCATACTCCTGTGGTGCAAAACAACTACTGCACAGTACTGCATACTGTAGAATTGGAATTAAACTTACACCTGGTGACTTCACAGTACAATAACACTATAGTATTACTGTATAACTCTACAGTATTATAACATTACAGTCTTATAAGTCTATTATAACTCTACAGTCTTATAACTCTATTATAACTCTACAGTATTATAAGTCTATTATAACTCTACAGTCTTATAAGTCTATTATAACTCTACAGTCTTATAAGTCT
Source organism: Umbra pygmaea (assembly GCA_016801145.1). Classification (NCBI taxonomy): domain Eukaryota; kingdom Metazoa; phylum Chordata; class Actinopteri; order Esociformes; family Umbridae; genus Umbra; species Umbra pygmaea. Next base: position 16,808 of record JACXGM010017167.1, read on the forward strand.
ATTATAACTCTACAGTATTATAACTCTATTATAACTCTACAGTATTATAACTCTATTATAACTCTACAGTATTATAAGTCTATTATAACTCTACAGTATTATAAGTCTATTATAACTCTACAGTCTTATAAGTCTATTATAACTCTACAGTATTATAAGTCTATTATAACTCTACAGTATTATAAGTCTGTTATAACTCTACAGTATTATAAGTCTATTATAACTCTACAGTATTATAACTCTACAGTATTATAACTCTATTATAACTCTACAGTATTATAACTCTATTATAACTATACAGTATTATAAGTCTATTATAACTATACAGTATTATAAGTCTATTATAACTATACAGTATTATAACTATTATAACTCTACAGTATTATAACTATTATAACTCTACAGTCTTATAACTCTATTATAACTATACAGTATTATAAGTCTTACGTTGTAATGATGATGCTGGACAGCGATGTGCTTGTTGAGTCGATGAGTTTTACTCCTTGTCACATTCAGGTTCAGGTTTCTCAGGACAGTAAGCTGTAGTAGACAGGGGAAGCTGGAATAAGTAGTAGACAGGGGAAGATGGAATAAGTAGTAGACAGGGGAAGATGGAATAAGTATTAGACAGGGGAAGCTGGAATAAGTATTAGACAGGGGAAGCTGGAATAAGTAGTAGACAGGGGAAGATGGAATAAGTATTAGACAGGGGAAGCTGGAATAAGTAGTAGACAGGGGAAGATGGAATAAGTAGTAGACAGGGGAAGATGGAATAAGTAGTAGACAGGGAAAGTTGGAATAAGTAGTAGACAGGGGAAGATGGAATAAGTAGTAGACAGGGAAAGTTGGAATAAGTAGTAGACAGAGGAAGTTGGAATAAGTAGTCAACAGAGGAATTTGGAATACGGGAATCAGTGAATCGTCTATGAGGACATATTTAAATTCTATTTGACAAGGTCAGATTAAACATATTTCCTAGGTGTATCAAAACAACCCAAAGTCCATGCACAGCCTGGTAGGTGCGGGTAGGCAGCAGGTTTGCTCCTGAGGATGCTAATGCGAAACGCATTGTTCGCCTCCAATAAATTAAGTGAAGTCAACAGTGTGCGGAAGAGTGATCTTATTATTGGCATATTTCCTAGGTGTGTTTTGATAGTATCCTTTATCATATAGTATGACATCTACAACCCCTAAGACAGTTATTCACACCTCTAGAAAATACACTAAATCTATGCGCAGTTAAGACACAATGGACTTCATTCACAACTTTCTCAGAAAAGATCTCAGATTCAAACGTGGGAAGAGACGATCATGAAAATGTCGCACCTGGTAGGAATGAGTGTAGATTTTATCACAGGCAAAGATTTTTACATGCTTCTTAATTTGTATTTAATTTATTCAACCTACAGCTTGAATTATTGAAACTGTCAACACAAAACGAACTCTAAAATGTCCAGAATCCTTTGGCACTGTGTGCTTGAATTGGTTGTTCTGAAAAAAACGTGTACTTAATTATAACAATATTTAAATTAGCTTTAACATGGAGTTATATTTTAAAAATGGTCATGCTATGTGTTAAGTTATAATACCAACTTTAAGGCTATCCTAGCTTCAAATCCTAATGAATGCTCATAAACCATGGACTATTTATTTAGAAGTATTTTAATTTATTACGTCTCTAACAGTATATTTTAAACCATTCAAACAAGGGTAAAAACAACCTTGTTTTACATGTTTAGACAGGGTTTCCCGCAGCACTTCGTTATTAAGGCGGCCGCCCAGACAAGCGCCAATACCCACCGTAACTGAGAAGTCCCAAAAAAGTAAATTATACGTGTGATGTGTCTGACCAGCGCCATCTGCTGGTATTATAATGTCATTGCGCAGCAATAAACAGTAAACACGATCACCGTTTCGCATTTCGAAAGTTGTGTTGGAAATCCCCCCCCGGGCGTCAAACCGAACCCTGACCGCCTTAACTAACCCATTTAGTGGGGGAAACCCCGTTAGACCATACAAACCTCGATGAATTAGAAGCAAAAGCAAGCTAACAAGGTATATGTGGCGATGCCATTACTATAGTACAGAAATCATTGCATAAACTGCTGACCTGAAGATGTCATTTTAGCCAGTGAGTTAAAAGCACAACTAGTCATTACGTTACAGGAACTTCAGAGATCTCTTTATAATACAAGCCAAGAAGACTAGCTAGCTGTTTCGAAAATATGAAGAATAAGAGAACATGTGGCTTTTGTGTCATTTTAATGTAATGTCTAGAATGTCTGATGAAGAGGTAAGAAATTTTCAGAATTCCCTACATGTAAAAATAGAAAAACAATACGATTTCTATAATTAGTGTTGCTCCGACTTACCAGTAGATTGCGTTGGTGATGTTGACTTGCATCCTGATATTTTTCAGATTCCAGAATGGACAACTCCACATCTGCGCAGGAGCTCAGGGGAAATGTTTAGAAAAGCATAATGTTGCATTTGTTTTTATGGGGGACGTGCGGTCGGTGTGTCTGTGTGATAGGATACAGCGTCTCCAGCGCTCCAGGGCCCAGCGCTTTGTGATCCGTTGTGCCAGTCGAACAGAAGCCTGCTCTCTCTCCACCTCTCTTTTTCTGCTCTGTAGTCGGCTTCTCCACATATCCCAGTAGTTCCTGACCGAGTGTATTCGCCAGGCTTGCCCTGCAGCATCTGAGACAGAGGAGGAACAGCAGCTGTGATGGTAGTAGTGTTTTTCAATGGAAGTTGTCAGTAGGGTACCACTGACCAGATTAAAATTGTCAATCTGTGTTTCTGAAAGTTGGAATTTAATTCAACAAAAGTGCTCTCCAATTAATTTGATCAGACCATTAGTACACCTGATAACCATTCTACCAAGAGAATATGTTTCCCAGTCTATTAACCTTGTGGTTTCTTTTTAGCTAGTCGAACTTGTACGTAGCTAATCCAGCAACAAAGTGCCTTTTTTTGCAGCGCATGAATGTAGTGCAGTGAAGCCTTGGACTCCCTCGCTCTCCAACAGCAGATAAGAACGTACTCTGCTCTCCACTGACGCCATGCCTGAAACACAAAACACATGTGAATCACATGCCTGAAACACAACACACATGTGAATCACATGCCTGAAACACAACAAACACATATGAATCACATGCCTGAAACACAACAAACACATGTGAATCACATGCCTGAAACACAAAACACATGTGAATCACATTCCTGAAACACAAAACACATGTGAATCACATGCCTGAAACACAACAAACACATATGAATC
>JACXGM010017168.1:9637-20034 GCA_016801145.1 Umbra pygmaea
CACACACACACACACACACACACACACACACACACACACACACACACACACACACACACACACACACCATAATATATGTAACACTGGGGACTCCTTAATAAAAAGGTGAAACTCTCCATCCTCTCTCCGCAATCTAAGTATTGGATGCAATATTTCCTCTTTCTTTCTCTTTTTAAGAAGAGAGTGTAAAAAAAACATCCACACTGCTTCCCGAATCAATTTAGTATTTTTTGCGTTTTGTTCGCAAATGTTTTTTAAATATGGATCGGACTCAGTGTGCAAGGTTTCTGTGAGTGACACATTTTTAGGCTGACAAATATGAAAAACCCATATGAAAATTTTGGACTCTGTGTGCAAGGCTTTACACAGAGTATTTCTCACCATTTAAGGGTGGTTTCGTTGACACAAATTCTAGCCTAGTCTAGAACTAACAAATCAAGCTCCATGGAAAATGTCCATGGGAACTTATTGTTGTTCTACATTAGGCTTAATTTGTGTCAGTGAAATTGGCCTTTAATACATACAATAAACCCTGATTATACCACAAATATATTTGTCTGTCGTTCCCTATACGGTCTTGAGACTCAAACCTAACCCAGAAATGCACATTTACTATTCCCTTGACACGAGCATAACCTAAACACACAACATTTAATACATAAACCTAAAAATAGCCCAAATGTAGCCAATAATGCATAAATGTATACATAACTAATTCTAAAAAACCTTGTGAGACACAAAATGACAGGTTTAACTCCCCAGATTAACACACAAACCTTCGCCATTCCAGCTTTGTGAGCTCCCTGTGACTCCATGTAGGCGATGTAACGGCTGAAGTCCTTAAACTCATCCTTGGTAGGGTAAAAGGTCATGATCCTGGAGCCAGTAGGCTGTTGGGAGACAGTGTCTGATGCCATCCTGGAATCGCTGTGTTCTGCAAACACTGGAGAAAGAATGTGTTGGTTGGAGGAGCTCATCTCACATTACTATAGGTGATCAGCTACTGCCATTATGCACATTTATCTGTCCATATAACTCTAGCAAATTATCATAGATTCGTGTCTTGAGTGAAATGTTGAGATTGGCTTGAGAGTCTAGTTTTGTCCTCATGTCTGTTGCATCACTAGTAGATAAGGCTTCTTATGGTTATAGTAGACTTATAGTTCAAGAAATAACTGAAATGATGGTAATAGTACACTACTGATCCTATGTCGCCCCCTACTGATTATAAACAAAGTACATTTTACAATGGACACTGGTTGCTATTTGCTAATTTTTACCTTGTCATAAATAATCCAAAACAAAACCAAACACATTACTGTGCAATTGTGGCGCTAACTAATAATGTTGAAATTACTGCAGTGATGTCTGCAGTTCAGGATACTACCTAACAGCACCAACCAGCTAGTTCTTGCTAAACATCCACAACTACAAAAATGACCAATTTAACTAGCTAGTTTTCATACCGTTATAACAAGTCTGAATCCAATATTACAAAAAAGTATGTGGTCCATTAGAGACGTAGCTACGTATGCTAACAGCTAACGGCATGTGCAGTTGACGAACTTTTTCTTACGCATCAACACATTAAGTTGACTTACTAGTTAATAGTCAACTACTGTTTCAAATCAGCTAACGCGACACCTTTACGAGAAGTTCCTACCCTCTTGTCGATTACGATTGGACGATATCCTGATAAAATTATTTCCTAAATATGTGATTGGTTGACTGCCAAGTTGGGCCCAGTGTCAGCTAACTCACGAAACACAGCTAGCGTATTGCATGTTAACCTTAGCAAAATGCAAACCTAGACAATTGTATGTTTTTTACTAAATTATGTAAATAAAGCAAGAATAAAGTACTGTCCGAAAATTATCATGCATTATACACTGACAAACATGGCGAGGATAATAAAGCACATGTATACAGTGACAACTTTGAAGTCAGCTTAGTTCAACTGGACTGCTATGTGTCGTTAGTTGTGTGTACGTAGCCTAGTATTTTGCTAGCTAGCTTCGACTGCAATGTTTATACATTTTCAGCAGCAACAGTAACACTAGTAACTTAAAACCAAACATGTATTTAAGTTGTAAATGTTAACTTACGACAGCCGACCAAGTAATCACTGATAGCGCTGTCTAATTCTTCAAAAGCAGAAGAGTATTTGTTAACAATTCACCATAGGCAGGAAAGATAGTCCTCCATTACTCCAATGTCAAACACGCATGCTCAGTGCGTGTTTGTTTACAAGGATGAATAAGGGTGTGTCCCACGCTCCAGACAGACTAATCAAAATGCAGAATTTTGCCATGACTCCGCCTTGTTATACTACTCAGCCCTATATAAAGTCATTATTCAATTACGAGAACATTATAAAGAATTTAAGTTATATAGATAAATACACTGCAAGAAAGAAGTAATGGAACACACAATCATCACAGCGTAAAACCAAGTCAATTACATTTCAGTGATATCAATCGATCCAGTTAGAAAGAACAAGTATTTGTGAATTAATGTCACCTGTTGTGGTGCAAATGAAAGTGACAACAGGTTCACTGGAGAGGCAACAGCAAGACAACCACCCAAAAGGGAATGGTTTTGCAGGTGGTGGCCACAGACAATTGCTCTCTCCTTTTCCATACTGAAGTATACTTCCTTAGTTCTGAGTTTTGCTAGTGTTGTGTCCATACCAGTAGGCTACTGGTGTACATGTTTCAGACCAAACTGTCAGAAACAGACTCGAGGAGGGTGGCATGAGGGCCCGACATCCTCTAGCCAGGACCATCCGGAAACACAATGTCAACTTTCACTGCTATGCTGATGACACACAGCTGTACATTTCAGTGAAAAAGGGTGAAGCCCCAAAATTGCACACCTTGGAAGCCTGTATTAGATATAAAGAATTTGATGACAGAAAATGATTTACTTCTAAACTCGGAAGAAAACAGAAATGCTAATTTTAGGTCCCAACAAACAAAAGAGACCTGCTGTCAAATCTGGCATTGAACATACATGGTTGTACAGTTATTTCAGAAGAAATTTAAAGACCTTGGTGTTACACTGGACCCACATCTCTCTTTTGATATACATGTGAAACATATCTCAAGAGCATCTTATTTACATTTCTGTAACATTGCAAAAATTCAAGGAATGATGCAGAAAAATTAATCCATACTTTTTTTACCTCAAGATTAGATTATTGCAATGTTCTTTTTTCTGGCTACCCAGACAAGACCCAAAAAAAACTTCAGTTTTTGCTTAACACGGCTGCCAGAGTTCTGACTAGAACCACAAAATTTGAACATATTACCCCAATGCTAGTCTCTCTACACTGGCTGCCCATTAAGGCTAGGGCTGATTTAAAAGTGTTACTGTTAACATACAAAGCACTACATGGACTTTCCCATACATACAGTAACTGATGTTTTTGGTGCTGCCATACGTACCTTCAGTACATTATGTTTACAAGATGCTGGCCTCCTTGCTGTTCCTAGAATTTGTAAACAAACAGCTAGTGGAAGGGCTTTCTCATATAGAACTCAAATTTTCTGGAATGATCTGCCAACCCATGTGAAAGATACAGACTCAGTTTCAACATTTTAGTCTATGCTGAAGACTTATCTTTTCAGTAAATTCTATGATATACTGTAATGTAGTCTGGCCCAGGGGGCTAAAAGTTTACGGCGGCACTGTTTGACGAACAACCCATCCTGGCTTGCCTGGTAGGCTCCCCTCCCTCCAGTACTGAGACATCCTTGCTCCATCGCCACTCAAGGACTGAGTCTCTGGCCTCCTCATGTTGCCTCATGATACCCCACACATGTGGGATAGGAGTACACTGTGTGGACTATACTTTACCCTTCTGAGTGGTTGCGGTCTGTTGGTGTCCCTTTGTGGAGTGGTCTTGGCAATGTGGGTGCGTCTTAATCATGCCCACTTGCACCTGTCCAAGGTTTTCTATGTGCAGGACCACCTTAGCAGTCCCCCCCATATCAGTCCTCCCGATGTCCCTGACCAAGACCATTGAATTGTGCTGATTCTACACAAAGACTGTGGTCATACATAGCTCACCCATTCCTATATTTGTTATGGACACTAGACACTGCTAAACAATGTGACCTTAATACAATTGCCTGTGTACCTTCAGATCCCTCACCTAGTACAACTGTAGTAAAGGGATTAAAGAATATAATTAATATGCACTTATGAAGTTAAAGCATTAATAATTAATATATTTCCTTTTCTCCCCTGTTGCAATAGTCTGAGAAATACTAGAGCGACCAGGGAAAACTTAATCGTAGCCTGCGATATTCAGAAACAGTGCGTAATAAGGGCTGGAATTTAAGAGATAGCTTAAGTTCCCATTAATATCTCCACCGGAGATGTCCTGGAAAATGATTTAGAATGTGTCAGACAGAACTTAGTAAAGTGAATAATATTTAATTCCAGATAAAGGGCATCAAAGTGCAACGCTTTAACTGGACAAAGAATTACACAATTCCAATTCCAAGAATTACATGTCGTCCTAAATATGATCTACGATCTATGCATGTCTTATACGGTTCAGTCTATTTCTCAACATTTATTCTAACACAATTTCTATGGCGCACACTAATGTGGGCCAGGAGCCTTGTGAAAGAGAACTCATCTGATTACATCTTAACCAAAGCCTTATATTTCCACCGGAAAGGCGACACCTACATATCTCCCGCTGTATACGAAATAAAGATCAGTTCACTGGCTGGAATTGGAAACAAAGGAGTACATTGACAATTAGATTATGCGTCGCCTTGGGGGCGCTATCTGTGCTGTAACAAAAGGAGTGAGTTGTAACATTTGAATATGCTTTACCATAGCAAGCTAGCATTTGTCTTTTCTAGTCGCTCTGTGGAGAATATCATATAGCCTTGCATGTAGTAAAACCAAAACTCCCTTTATGGGACGATCCAGCAAGCCCCAAAATGACATATCATAATGTACATTATAAAGTTGAGTTTTTCCGCTTCCTGTGGTCTTCACCCATAGTGTGGGGTTTGCCCCCCTTCCTTCCAGGTCTAACTCAGGCAGTCATCAAGAGTGTGAGAGACTGCTAGTCCTTACCTAAGACAGCTGCTATAATCAGTCCTGTAAACATTTAAAAATCCACTACACAACCAGAAGAGAACTGGCCACCCCCTTGAGTCTGGCCTCTCTCTAGGTTTCTTCCTAGTTCCCACCTACTAGGGAGTTTTCCTAGCCACTGTCCATCACTTGTTTTTGCTTTTTCTAAGGGGTTTTAGGCCGGATATCTGTCAAAGCACTTTTGTTGTTGTAAAAACCTGAATCCAATTGAGAACATCTGGGATGTTAGGTATCGGTGCAACAAACACTGCCAAATGGCACCACAAACAGTCCAGTAGCTCACTGATTCCTTGATCCAGGACTAGGAGATCCCTCAGGACACCATCCACTAACTCATCAGGAGCATGCCCAGACGTTTTTCGGGAGTGCATACAGGCACATTGGGCCATACACACTACTGAGTAACATTATGAGTTGCCGTAATGAAATTCATGCAAGTTGGAACAGCCTGTAAATTTCAATTGTTTACTTTGATTTATGGTGAATTTGAATCCAGCTCTCAATCGGTTGGTGATTTTGGTTTGCATTGACCGTTGTTACGTCATTTTGTTCTCAGTGAATTACACAATATACAGTGAGGATTTTGATCTTTAATATGTTTCAGTTTTCGAAACCAGATGTATGATTTGAGTATTCCCTGAGCAGTGTTGATTTTTAGCTAGATTTGCTGAATAGCATATTCACTTGAGATAAATTGTTTGGATATATTGGTTTGATTGTATAATTCATTGTGTTAGTCACATAGCCATAGAGTTAACAACCCCTTTAAAATTGTGTGCACGACATTCTCAAATTGCATTGTTTCCTTATTACAATAGTCTGTTTTCCTACAATTGAAAATGTTATTTAATAAATCTAGCAATTGCTTTATTAGTGCAAAAATAATAAATAATGTGTGTTGAAAAAATTAGTCTTCTATGAGTATTCCTATTTGGAACTTGGAATTTACCTTTTGAACTGTTAGCTGTGCACAATATTCAAGTGATTCCTGGTCATATGAAACCTACCGTAAAGCATATTTGCTTTAAAGTCAGCATAATGTGCCTTTTTCTGGGTATTACCGGTATATGACCACCATCTGTTCCACTGGTAAGGCGATGACTGAAGTGGGAGCAAGACAATGCTATCACAGGTGGGACGGAAGAGAGATTAACACTAACAAAACACACAACATAGTACTCAAATACAAAAAAAGAGTAATACAAACACCACATAATAAAAACCCAATTATTCAACTTTATTAACATCAAGGTTTTTGCAACATTTTCTTCCTCCTTTTTTTATTAACAAATAGAAAACATCGCATATACAACAGATTGAACCCCTACATCACTATTTGAAGACAAAGTAAAATGAATCCTGTTTTTTAGTCAGTCCCTCTACGCCTGCTCAACCCAAATTCAACTCAGCAACCCATAGCCCAACTGTAGAGAAAAATGCTTGACTATAATGTAGGGATTCCCCACTATTACATTGATGCTGCTTTTTTGTGTTATAGGAGAGTGTCCTTCTGTACCACAGCAAGGAGATAACAAAGTATAGTACAGCAGTTATACCGTGGATGTCGTCAGAGAAGTTCATCTGGGTTGTGGTCAGGTGTTATCTGCAGGGCTGGCCACTCTTTGCGAGCTGGAGCAGCCAGTTGCAGAAGGACATCTGCAGTTCATTGTTCAGACTCAGCAGGGTAACTAACCAGAAATACACAAATGTGTAACTTTCAGTTTGGTCAATTGAACAATTCTCATAAGATGAGTGTTAGATGCTGTATATTAGTTGTGGAGCTCATTATAGTATAATTTACTGCAAACCAGGCATAGCTTGACAGATCAGACCTGAGCCAGAGTACCAGTTTCTTTGTGCCTTTTTGGAGTGATGTTTACTTCAGTCCACCTTAGGTCATGTTTTACTAACCTGAAGGTGACCAGAAAGGGTTCTGCTACAGGACAAACAAATGTTCCATGTAAACGTTGTTTTCTGTATTTCTTTCCCTGTGTTCGGATCTTGGACAGGAGCTCTTTAAACGACAGGCGTTGAGAAAATCACAGTAAACAGCTATTGAGGAAAAATCCAGAATCTGTACATGGCAGATTTTTTCCAACATCATCAACATTAGTCTATTATGTTTTTAAAACCGTATATTTATTTTATAGTATTCCACTAACCCTGGTATACAAGTGTATGATCTGTTTTGTCATCATAGCTATTTATTTCGTAAAGTACCAGGAAGTGAAAAGGCTTATAAAAGTTTTGTCCCCCATATCCCATGGAGTACAACCAACCAGATAATAGAGAACTTCTGAATATTATAATTATTATGTAAAAAATAACATTATTAGCAGCTCTGAGCATGTTTACATCTCATTATTAATAATAACTCGGAGCATGTTTAAAATACATGTCCCTTGTGCTAAAAAAAGATACAAATAATGAATTTAAAATAAGAATCATTAAGACATACAATAACCAGTGTATAAATGATTAGAAAATAAATTCTAAATAATTATAATAATATACTTGTAATGGGTAATAATCATGATATTAATGCATAATAAAAGCAGAAAAATAACTTTTGCTATATATCAGCAGTATGAGGAGCAGACATAGGGTTTTATGTTGTGTGCATATAGAGATATCAGAATGAAGCACACTGAAGATTCTTTAAAGATTCTCTTTGTGGGGTAGATTTTAGTGGTGGAGGGGTTTAAAGCAGGTTCATTGTGCCAGTCAGTCCAGGACTACAGTTCCACCTAATTGAAGGTTCTCCAGTCAGACTTGTGCTCTCTACCACTCCTTCTCACCCATTTCCTCGTCTCCTCTACCCTCATCCCTCTGCAGTTTCTGGACATTGTCAGCAGGGTGGATCTGGCTCAGAAGGGACACACAGGTGGCTCTCCTGAACTCCAGGAGTTCCAGTGCATTCTGGGAGTGGTTATTATGTTGCATAGTGGTCAAAGCTGCCAAGGTACTCCAGAGCTGCCCTGTAGCACAATTGGTACTGGTCCTAAAAGTGAAACATAGAAGGGAAGATTAGATCAACAATCAAAGAACGATGACACAACATTGTGACATTTCAAAGCTGTATTAATTACTTTTTTGTTTGCAGGGTGGATACATTGACTTAATTTAAGTTAAACTTTTACATTTAGCGCTGTATTTAGTATGGGCTTTGTATCAGTTTTTGTTTGAATGGGATGGTTAACCTGGCTTCTTATGATAAATGTTCCTCTAACATTACATTACAGGAGCCAGCACAGTGGACTATTGTGATGTTCTGGTACCTCCGTCTGCACCATGGCAGGTCTCTGGGTCCTCAGTGTCTTCACGGTCTGAAAGAGATCCACCACACCTTCATACCTCATCCTCTCCAGGACGATACTCAGTGTGATGAACACACCCGTCCGCCCAACACCGGCGCTGTGGAGGAGCAATAACAAGGTTACACACACGACAGAGACAACCCTGCATGTGCAAACACAAATACACACATGCATGCATTAAAGGAAATTTCCACATCTCAGTCATTGTTTGACCTTACCTGCAGTGCACAGATATTGGTCCATCCTGCCCGAACTGTTCCTTGGTTTTATGCACTTGACCAATGAAGTCAATAAAGCCCTCTCCAGTTTTTGGCACACCTTGCTCTGGCCAATCAGTAAACTGGAACTGTCGAATGGTCCTAGACTGGCCATCCTAAGCGATGGAGAAGAATGGATAAACCCAAAAAGTATTATTTGACCATAACTGTACATACCTCATGATATATAAAACAGTTTATAAATTATCATACATTTCAGAATACGTCATTGTTATCCTACCAAAATGTCAGCTCTACAGAGTGATTGGACAGCACTACATGTCTTTGCAGAATGTTACTCTATGTACATTAATTCCATACGGTAGTAAAATATAACCAGATTTAGAAAACCATTGTTGCCTGCTGATAAAACCTAATCTGCTATTTACTTATTTTTGGCATGAAAAAGTAAAACTTTGCTGAGAAAAGTGTATTGCATTGGGACATGTGCTCTTCTTCAAACAAATATATTCAACAAATAATAGGCATCTAATCTGTAATAGCTCCATACTGTAGCCTATGTAGAACTAAATACCATTATATTTGTCCTGCTAGATAAATTGCATTCCACCTGTAATGCAATTATGTATAGAAGCATATTTTAGGCATATTACTGAGTGGAAGGCTGTTCAATTCACATAACCTACTATACTCCGGGTGGGCTTTTATGTCAATCTGGGTGCCATCTACAGTATTCATCTGACAGTATTTAGGAAGGCATATATGTAACGTAATTTAAACAAACTCGTTATGACTCTAACCTTTTGAGCAATATGAGCAATAGTGTATGGAAAGTATGTATTGATATGCTCGTCCAGGATGAAACATTACATTAATTCACAATAGAAATGTTTTATGGACATTTTTTAATAAAAAAAATTAATTAATATTTCACATTCACAAAAATACATCTTTATTATTACTCTACATTTCAGAAGCAGTTCCCTTCCAAAACCTGTCATAGTGCATAATGCCTACACATGGTCATTGTAGATTTACGAACATTCTTAAGCAAATGTTAGAATTGATAAATCCCACACTTTGCGTAGAAATGATCGTACACATGGTTTACGCACACATTTTATGCATACGCATGCTTGATAAATGAGCCGACTTTGTTCATTATCAATAAGTGTGTTTTCTCTGTACAACTTTGTTTTATAGTTTTAACAATTGTACCAAGCGAAAAATAATATAATTTAATCTTAGAAAACATTATTTTACAATTTTAGAATATTATCGTCTGAAAGATGACACAGGTGACAGAGTCGGTCAAAAAAGTTGTACTTTTTTCATAGTCTAATGTTACATAATACCTTAGAAAAAAAATCTTCTTCATGTAATTCATCCTTTTTTAGACAATTGTATTTAGGCTGATAACAACCCATTAGCTGTGATGCTGTGATGGCTGGATGCTGTCTGTAGGCTGTGGAGGAGAATTGCCTTGCTAATGGGGAAGATTAGTATGCTAATGTGGGAAATTACTACAGTTGGTGGCAGTTAAAGGTACACTGTAAAAAAAATATGTATTTTTACAGTAAGTTTCTGTAAAATTTTACATGCTTTTTTCTGTATTTCAGAATAAAGGTCAAATGTAGATAAAATTACAGAAATAACCCATAATTTTACAGTTGTCTTGTAAATAAACAGTAAAAATCTATAATGACAAAATACGTAAATAATCTGTTTTATTACAGAGTTT
>JACXGM010017169.1:0-19933 GCA_016801145.1 Umbra pygmaea
CTTCGTGCCCTGGATGTGCATCCCACAAATCTCCATCAACTGCAAGATGCTATCCTATCAATATGGGCCAACATTTCTAAAGAATGCTTTCAGCACCTTGTTGAATCAATGCCACATAGAATTAAGGCAGTTCTGAAGGCGAAAGGGGGTCAAACACAGTATTAGTATGGTGTTCCTAATAATCCTTTAGGTGAGTGTAAAGTAAGCCTGAGTGAAAACCATGTCCATTATTCTTTTATTATACAGTTGTATTTAAAACTTTAGGTACCTATAGAATAAAAGTATTTACAATGAATCTTTCTGTCTACAGTGAAGCATGCCGCGTCTTTGAAACGTTTAATAGAGTATTATGATGAATTGTCATTTATTATAGATGCGAATAAACAAAAGTCAACAAGACAAATATTTGGGCACCCTTTTGGGCCACTGTTAATTTCTTTGCAAAAATATTATTATTTTCAGTGTTTAACTATTACTCTGAAGTAACTCTACATTTCTAATCTTTATAATTCTAAGGGGCTTCTCTAAGCTGACCGGAAAATTAAGACGATTGACTTTATCAAAACACAAGGCTATATAAATCCCTCTCTCCAGCTGCCAGTTTTAACTGTCGGAAACATTTTCAAGAAATTGAAGTTAAAGGAACACTCCAGACCACTAAACAGCTCAATGTCGGTGTGCCAGTAATGTTGCTGGATTAGTTTTTTCTCAACGATCCGACTCGGAACTCAGATATGACATCACTTCCACACTTCAAGCATTCTTTTATTGTTTGCTCATCCGAGTTGGAGAAAAACATGGACGCCACCCGGAAAGCTGTTGTTGCGGTAGTACTGGCCGAGTACCAGGCACTCCAAAAGCACTACATTACATTTTTTGATTATGATTATGACTATGATTATGAATATAACCGCACCTTATCAAAACGCAGCCATTTGAACTTCTTATATAATCACTTCATGTTTTAGTTATCTTATGTTACATGCTAGCCACATTTAGCAACACCCAAGTCTTCAGTCAATATTTTACTCACAACAAGACCGATTCCCATACCAACAGGCAGTGGTATGGATGCAGTAAAAAATTGCAGTAATACAAGTGATTGAAATCGTCATTTAAACAACGAAAGCGGTCCAATAACGATGAAAACTATATATGTTTACAAGTCACAGGGTGCAGCCATTTTGTATTCCTGCTCAGAATTCCTGCTTGGTCTCCTCTGAGATCTCAGAGTGGGAAAGTCGGACGTCCGAGTAAAAGGGGGCGGGTGGTGCGCGTTGCTAGGCAACGTCCTGTCTTTCTACTCGGAGCTCCGTCTCGGAAAGATAATCGAACCAGCATTTTTCCGACACAACAGTCACTAAAAACACCTCAGCACGTTTGGTAATTCCCAAATTGGCCACCGCAAGTGTTACATCAACGCAATATTTTCAGAAGTACATGTTAAAAGACATTATACTGTAGCACATTTGAGCATCATACAGAATAAAAACCCCTACTCTTGGTAATATCCCTATCTGCTTGCAGTTACTTTCTGTGTCCTTGGCTTGTTTTCATCAGTGGACTCTCCAGTCATTCGGGCATCTTCACACAAACCCCTTGTCTAAGTATATGTCACACTGACCTGCAAGCGCTAGAGTGGTGTGAAGACACACATAGCTAAGTGCCATATCAGCTGCCTATAGTCGCATGCAGCAAAGATAGCCTTGACTGTCTCAGCAGTGAAGTCAAAGTGCTGAATTTGCTCAGTTGCTTCTACTCTCTAAACTGGGGGTGGCAAAGTATGACCCGCAAGCCGAATACGACCCGCAAGTCGGAAATGCCCAGCAGGCCCTTTGATCTGGGCTGTGAGGCGATTTAAAAAAACTTTAAAGTTGATTGATGCTTAGAGTGAAAATGTTTACATGCTAAAACAAATGTTTGGTATTAGAAAGAAGATATTCTGCTGGAAATAATGAGGGGTACTTTATTTTGTATACTGTATGTGGGTTAATCACCGCAGGAGATATCGCATCTCAGATTTGGGTACTTTTCACCAACTTCATTTTGTTTTACTTAAAACATTTTAGAGAGTAGGCAGGAAGTGAAAATGACAAAATAACAGGTAGGATATCAACCTGCACTAAAACAATTTCTTTGGGGGGGGGTGGCAGGTTTTTTTACGTATTGGGAAATAGTGAAAAGATGTACATACAGTGTTTTATTTACTTATTTATATGTCCCCCAAACTTTGTCATAAGACATGTATTTTACAGTTATGTTCATCATGGTTTACATGTATTTTACAATAATTAACAAAATATTAAACATTTCTGTATTTTTTGGCTCTATATGACAAAAACATTGTCTCAAAAGGTTGGGTTTGACATCTTGGAACCAAGAGTCTTCTGAATCCAAAACGATAAGGCACCCTTTCAGAGGCTAAAATATCAACATATAGTTTCAGGCAGACTTCAACTCCCTTAGATCTTAAAGGGTTCATTATATTTGATTGACTTTCCATATGCATTATTGTCTTGATTTGCAGGTGTCGGCAAGTAGGCTAAATTATCTTGAAACAATTAGTTGATTAAATTCTGAGAAGTCAAAGAAGGAAATGGTTTTAGAAAACTAAACATTTATTTTCTGTAGGCTACACATGTACAATATCTGTGTAGGTGGGTCCGATTTTTTTTTCATGCAGTTAGGCCCTCAAGCAAAAAACTTTGCCCACCCCTGCTCTAAAGAATTGTATAGATTAGCACTAACAATAACAAACAAGAGGCCTCAGAGTTTGAGATGACATCCCTACGTAAACATTAACACACTCCAGCCTGTGCGTTGCTAGGGAATAACCGCACACCTCAGTGGGTGAGACACCACAAAGCCAAAGGCAGATTGTCTTCATGGCTGAGGTGTGCGGTTTTTCCCTGGCAATGCACAGGCTGTAGTGTGTTAATGTGCTTAGCAAACTATTGCCATCATTTTATTCCTAATTTTTTTTTTAAATAAGTATTTTTAGCAAAACAAAATGTTGTGAGGTGTGCGGTTACATTGCCTCACATTAACGCACCCCACACCAGTCCTCCTACTGTTGCCATGTTAGTACGCCATATAAACAAGTAGTTCCTATTCTACATCATATACAAATGATCTGAAAACCTGTGTGACTTTTTTTTCAATTGGCTCATGTTCATTTACCTGGATAGTTGTTGGGGCATCTGGTAAGGATGCCCATTGGGCGCCTCCCTAGGGAGGTGATTCAGGCACGTCCAGCTGGGAGGAGGCCTCGGGGAAGACCCAGGACTAGGTGGCGAGATTATATCTCCAAACCTGGCCTGGGAAAGCCTCGGGATCCCCCAGTCAGAGCTGGTTAATGTGGCTTGGGAAAAAGACGTTTGGGGTCCCCTGCTGGAGCTGCTGCCCCCGCGACCCGATCCCGGATAAGCGGGCGAAAAAGGATGGATGGCATTTACCTGGACTCTCTATGCCACAGAAATCTAACTGTCCCCCATTATACATTTGTCTTGCATGTAACTTCTGCTAGTGCATTTGTTATTACCACACACAATGCCTGTTTAATTGTTGCACACCTAAAACGATTGTGAAATGCATGACATCTATAAAAACAATGCACTATAATAGCTAGTTCATGTCATGACTTTAAAGGATCTAAATGAGTGATGATTTTGCAGGTCTGTGATGCAAGCTCCAAATGTCTCAGATTTTCACCTTCATTTCATTAATCAATCAATCAACATTTATTTACAGTATATAGCACTTTACAGCAAACCAGCAGGTTTCCAAAGTGCTTTACATAACATACAGTAAAATCATAAGAAATAAAATTTCACAAAGCTACTGTGTATTAAAAGCCAATTTAAATAAATTAGTTTTAAGACTAGATTTAAAAAGAACTAGTCTCAGCGCCACGACTGCGAAATCGCAATCACCCCACACCTTATACCTCGACCGTGGGATTTTTAAATCCAGTTGATTTGATTATTTCTTTGTTTTCACAAACAGTTAAAAGCTCAGACAGATACGATGGTGCCAGCAATGGATTGCTCTAAAAACAAACATTAAGATCTTAAAATCAATTTTAAAGCGCACCAGTAGCCATTAGAGTGTGAAAAACAGGGGTAATGTGTGCACACCTGGAAGTATTTGATAAAAAGCAAGCGGAGGTTGTAGGTGAAAAATAATAGTTTTATTGAGGCCAACATAAAGTGCATTGTCATAATCCAGCCTTGAACTTATAATGGCATGAATATCCTTCTCTAGATCACGTGTGTGTTAAAAAAAAACTCACGAAAACAAAATACTTTTATTTCACATGACTTTGTCGAAAATTGAGGGTGAAAAACACAAACAGCTTTTAGAAATGTTGTTTGTGCAGTCCTTTGTGTGGTAAAAAACAAAAGGGAGGAAAGTGCAATACATGGAGCAGAGATTATTTGAGGAGAAGTGGGTAGCAACAACTGTTTATGTTCTGCAAATAGATATTTAATTAAAAAAATTCTGAACACACATATGTTTCTGTATCCCATTTATGCCAACTTCAAGTGTATAATCGAAAACTAGCTGGGACAGCTAAATCTGAGCTAAAATTGTGTAGTGTACAGTATAGGCCACTACTAGTCACGATATAAGATGAGAAGGCTAACGAGCCAGCTACCAGTATGTTGACATATACAGCTACAGGCAGCCACCACTTAAAAGCTAGCTATCGCTTGTCACAACAAAGCACTTTATTGCAAAACAAATGTGATTACTTAAAACTTGAGGCTGGTTAGCATGTCTGCATTGGCAACAATGAGTTTGTTATTATTTGATGGATAATCGTATTGGTAAACTTGGTGTTAAGATGTGAAGCGAGAGTAGTATTCCGGCATGTTTTTTATTTTGGTCAGCTCCTCAGGTTTGACGTACTGATATTTTAGTGATAAGGCAACGTTCTACGTTCGGATATCAGGGAATTGTCATAGTGTCACGTATAAGGGGACTTATTTTATGTCGTGGCAGTTTGTGTTGTATATGTACTTTCGTTGTATTTTAACTGTGTTTGTGTTTTGTGTATGCGCCGACCTCTGGGTTCTGGGAGTGTGATGGGCACTTGGCTACTCATTGCACCTGTGCGTAATATGTAATCAAGATGCCTATTTAGATAGATACAGTAGCAGCTTAGTCACGGTGTCCATTCTTCAACTGTTCATTAAACATCACAAACGCTCCTCCCTGCTCTGCTCTCCGTTCCTCTCCTCTACCAACATTCACAACGCCATTACACCTGCGACTGTGACACATAGGCTTGTAGATATCGCAGAACCCGTTTTATAACACTGCTTAGAATATTCTCAACTGTGTTTATAATATACTTGTATAGGACCATTCTCAAGGCATATACACTTACAGGGTTTATAATGTATAACAAGTGTCAAGGTCAATAGTTCAATAATGTTAGTGCATTTAAAATGTTCCAGCTAGCTTCAAAACCATACAAACTCTGCTAGACTCTTGTGATACATGAAGCATATATAGAAATGTATTTGGCCATACTCTCTGCGGCAACACAAAGTTGTTTTCGAGACCACCGAAACCGAGACCAAGTCCAGAGCGAGTCTGAAGCAAATTGAGTTGACAGTAACAGTGACTCCTACTCCTCAGATCCTACGTTCCACTTCTCCATGTTACTAGAGTACAAATCACTCCATTACGCACAGGTGTGCACAATAGCAATCAAGAGGATATTTAAGCCACATGTGCCAGGACTCCTTTGTTAGTTATTGTTTTCTGTGTTGATGATTGCTACCCTTGTTTAAGGTCGACTATCCTTTTTCTATTCTGTGAGATATGGTATTTTGTGAGTAGTGGATTCACGCTCAACTACCCTGCATCTGTCAACCTTACATCATGGAGACAGCAGGAACTGCCGGCATATCCGAGGCAGTAAGTGAACCCTACCATCTGCTACAGCAACATCAGCTTGCAGATCTGGGGTCAGCTCTGGACAAGGTACTACGAACTGTCAAATGTCTAGAGTCATGGTCGTGCAATTTTTGCCTCTCCCGGACACCGTCTATCCAGAAATGCTTCCAAAACAGTAATCAAATGTCTGTGGAGACATGCCGTAGCTTTCTTCTCCAATGTGACTTCTATTTCATAGATGACTCGGGACAAGCAATTACTTATTGATCCAAAGTGGCCATGGTTATTTCCATTCTCACGGTAAGGCACTGGAATGGGTGACAGCGGTGTGGGAGAGAGGAGGACCGGAAATTTCATCATACACAGAACCTACAGCTCTGTTACCCTCAGTATTCGATCATGCCCCTAACGGCAGCGAGGAGGGAGAACGCCTGCTTCACCTTCGGCAGGGTTCCCAGACCGCAGCAGATTACGCACTCGCATTCTGGACAGCTGTGGCTAGATGTGGCTGGATTGATGCTGCGCTTACGACCCTGTTCCGTCTAGGACTCAGGGAGGAGGTGCAGACTGAATTAGCCTGCAGGGATGAGCACCTTTCCCTGGACCAAGTAATAAACATGGCTGTAATGTTGGATAACCTACTTTGCGCGCACCGGCGACCTCAGTGGCGAGTTACTACAGCAGTGTCCACCCACCAAAACAAAGAGGAGCCCATGGGGATGGGGTCAACAGGCCTTAATGTAGCAGAGAGAAGACATTATTTTCAGACAGGCCTCTTTCTCTATTGTGGGAAGGAGGGAAACCTGTTGGCCCTTTGTACTCATACCTGGGTTTGAGGAGGGGAGCCGAGAGAGCGACCTAGTTTGGATCCTGCGGATCCAGGTAGGAGTTAAGCTACGCAAATCTTCCTACCTGGTCCTTTTACTGTTTGTGTGTTTATGCCAGACTATGTTGCTTCTCCAGAGTTTTCAGCTTTAGTGGCCTCAGGAGCGGCAGGGAATTTCATGGAACAGCGAGTGGCCACCAGACTTGGCATTCCTCTGTGAAGCTTTTGACCCCTAATACACAAGCCACCAGTCTTCCTCCTCATTGACCTTGGGACTGTGTGATTGAGCTCTGGCCAGGGGCTATGCTTCCACAATGTCATGTCTATCCACTATCTTATTGGAGGAAATGCGCAAACAAATTATTTACTAATATCTCTGTTAATAATAATAATAATGCATTCAACTCATATAGCGCTTTTCTTCCAAGGAACCCAAAGCGCTTTTACACAGTGAAGGGGAAAGTCCACCTCATCCACCACCAATGTCGTTAAGTCGTTATCCAATTGCTTTAGCCATGCATTTAATATTGAGCAAATCAATGTGAAACCCTACCCACCAAGAGCAGTAGTGTCGTCCCAAGTAAACGGAAGTATAAGCTTTTTTTAAACTTGTTTTCTTTCAGTGGTCACAATTGGTTACACCTTTTACCCTCATGTAAGTATAAGTTATGTTTTCCCTAAAGATACTGTAAGTATCCAAGCAGTTCAGTGGAATATGCTACAGTATATCAATTAGCTTACAAAATTGTAGCCTATCCTCATTTTAAGCGCAGCTTTGTGGACAGCGGGAACGATGTATGAATATTCCAAAAACTGAAAATGTGCAGCGCCCAATGAGAGTGACCTTTCAAGAGAGAAGTTTCTGCCCGACTGAACCCAGTATGTAGTCCATCCCTTCAGAAGGGAGTTGCTACAGTATGTCAGCAACCGGAATCAGCCATGAAGGTAGTATCTACTTGCTAAATTGCCAAGCAGCCTGCAGTTAATTTTAGGTTGGCCAAAGTGAAACAATGCATTTGATAGTTTGATAGCTTACCAGCAGTCTGCTAAATATCACAGACCTAATAATGTTGTTTAGTGACAATACATTGTTTGCCTTCACATCATAGTATTAGCATTAAATGTAATATTAGATTTGTGTTCCATGATTAGGATGTTATATTATGAAGGGCTATGTTGAAAACCGTACTTTCTAGCTAGCCTTTTTGACAACTATATTTCTGTATGTTTGGTATTATGCCTATTGTTGACAACAAGTTTATCAGGCAAAATATTCAGGGAAATTGGGAATGATATTATATCAGATATAGTATACTACTATAGTACTGTAAGGCATAATTGAATTTCCCTATTTTATTGATTTGCTTATTGCTGATAAGCAATTTATATTGGTCAAAATTGTTTTGTGAAATACTTTACATTAGATTGTGGCACCTTTCTCTCCTTTCAATTAGAGCCCTGCATTTCAGCCTGAGCCCGACGGGCCCCGACTTATTTATGCCCCTAGGGCTGGGCTTCGGGCCAATTTTCACGTCATCTTTCCCATGCGGGCCGGGCCTCGGGCCTTTTTTGGGGTTATACTTTTTATATTTTTAGACTTTAATAAAAAAATATGAGAAGTTTACTTCGAGAAAAACAAACATAGAAAGGCATTATATAACCTGTTTTAACCTATCTTATAATTACACTGACATATGACTGACATGACTGTTTCTCCTCGATTCACGCACACCAGGGGCGGCGGCAGGGTATGGCTACAGCCCTACCAGGAATCGTGTTTGCCCCACCGGACCCCCAATGGAATATCAACTGTGCTGACTTAGTTGCGGTTTTATGTGGTTTCGGTGGAGAGTATGTGAGCGAAGCGGAGTGGAAGCAGACCGAGGAGCGGAGCTGACCCAGTTTAACAGAGCGCAGAGCAATGTTTAAGTTGCCCAGAAGGCTCTCGCTCAAAATCGCTCCAGTAGCGCTCACTTCACATACCATAGTCAGGACAGCCTAATGAGCCTCTACCTGTGTAGGTTACTTGGCTAGTGCGCGTTGTTAATGTGTGATCATGGAGTTCGCTAAATAGTAATAAACTTACAAAACATACAGGTGCAAAATCAAGATTATCTACAAAAATGAAAGGTGAGGTTGTATTGGTCACGATTAAACAGTTTTAGGCATGTCTTTGCATATTCCATATCTCTCGCAAGCACAATAAAAAAAATTATCTTTTTTAAGTTTGTTAACATTTTAAGTTATCTTCACAATATATATACAGAAAATACATAGAGAATATTTGTAAAATGAGATTGCACTGTTTTGTATTAACAGTTTACTGTATACTGTACTTTAAAAACGTTTTGTTTTTTCGTGTAGCTACATGATGGTCACAGTCTCATGTTTATTTTAACAACGTTATAACAATTCAAGCCGATTTAGTTTCAATATTTCAGCGATCGACATACATGGTCACACAATGGATGGGTTTGTTAATATTGTAATATCACTTAAAGAATAATTGGAGCGATTTTGGAGTTAACTCCGTTAACTATCGCAGCTTGCACTCTCGCGCTCTCTCCGTCGATTGTTTAACTGTTGGAAACTACTGGAAAAAAAGAATGGCCATGTTCTTTGGTGCATTATGAGGTAAGATAACCTGAAAGTATGTTTTTAATTTATTTCATTTGTTGAGGTTGTATGCTATTGCTCATTTCGTTTGCGAGCACTGTTGTAAGCAGCATGCCTGCCTCACAGTATTTCAAAAATGTCATTTTTCTCACTGTGGTTTAATAAATAGCTATATAAACATTTATTATATAAACTAACTGTCTGTGTGATATGCTAGAAGTGTTTTATATATATATATATATAACACTTATATATGGATATTACTGTAGCGAAGTAAAGTATTAACGTTGATTTGGGAGGCTAATTTGTTTAATCACTGTCGGCTCGGCTGCTTGGTCGTCATTAAAAAAGAAATTCTCCAAACATTTGTCTAAATTAACTTAATTTAAGAAATTATAAGAAACATAGCTAACAAAACTGACATTTTAATGGCCGCAAATAGGGCAGGCTGTCGCTGTGTAATGAAAAAAAAATGGCCTCGGGCTCGGGCTTATAATTTTGATGAGCTGTCGGACACGGGTCGGGCTCGGGCCTAGATTTGAGGCCCATGCAGGGCTCTACTTTCAATGACACACAAATAATGTTAATAAATCAAAATCATATGAAACATTTATGAAATAATATACTTGTAGACTTCATTGTTTAACTAAGTACAACTTAGTTACATTTTATATAGGCTATCTTAATATAATGATGTTGTAGGTCAATGAAATAATCTAAATAATAACAATTCTCAAATAGTCTGTGTCATGGTTGCAATTTGTATTGTTTGTGTTTGGGTACCTTTGTTTTTCTCATTTCAGCACATGCAGTTTAAAAGTTCTGTGAATGCCCATGCCCTATACCAGTGGTTCTTAAACCTCTCCCCAGCGATCCCTCCCAGATGTGTTTACAAAGTTTAGCTGTAGCCCAGAACTATCAGATCAGATTCACTAATGACTGACGTGATTAGTAGAATCCGGTGTGCTCGCTCAGTTATAGTTTAAGTACATGGCCTCGCTGGTGGCACCTAAGGAGAGGTTTGAGAACCCCTGTCCTACAAACGTTTATGAAATATTTCCCCAAACATTTGGGTTCAGATTATGGCTTGACTACTTTGAAACTAAAACATAAGTATTATATAGGTACTGTATTATATAGGTACTGTATCACACCTTTCAGATATCATTATCATACAATCCAGTCCAAATTTGTTTTATAAACACCATATAATTGAAAATAAATAATGTCTGAATTGCTGAATTATTTTCACCAACTAGAGCACCTCAACAAGTGATTGGAATTAAGATATGAGTGTTATGGCTTTTGCCATTTATAATATGCATTGACAGATGTAACACAATTTTTACTTTTACTTGTACTTAAGTTCATTTAAGATCACATATTTACTTTTGGTACTTAAGTACATTTAAATTCAGATACTTTAAGAGTTTTACTCTTCAGTCTTACTGGAGTAAATTTTAGCACACTAGCTGTACTTCTACTCAAGTGTCATTCTCCAATACTTTTTACACATCTGCTGAAGTCCTTCCCTGTGGTCTGCAAGTTGTCAGTGAAGCTGAATACACCTCTAACTGCCTCTGCAGCCTGTGGATGAATATTTAGCATAGCAGGACTTGTCTTCAGCCCAGAGAGAGCATGGCTGGAATATCACAATTTTGACAAACATCTTCTACTGAAGATGAACTGCAAGTTTTTCAATTTTAATTAAAGGAAGGAAGAGAAGAAACCAGAGGGAAAGATGAAGGAAGCAAGAGGAAGGAGAGTGAGCAAGTGGACATGGAGAGGAAGAGAGACAAGAGGAGACAATGAGGAAGGAAGTGAGAGGAGAAAGGAATTGAGGGAAGAAGTGGGCGAAAGTGAGGAGAAAGGATTTTAGTGATGGTTTAAGTTCAAGTCCAAAGTGATGGATCAAGTTCAATGTGATGTAGGGAGAAAATAAATAAACCTTGGAGAGAGAAAGAAAACAATTTCTGTCTTTTTTTCTCTCTTTGTACTTTTGTACTTTTACTTTTGATACTTTTGAGTACATTTTAACACAAGATAAATACTTTTGATACTTTAAGACTTTTACTTAAGTAATTTTCTTATGGGTGACTTACTTTTACTAAAGTCACTTTTAAGATCGATATCTGTACTTTTACTTAAGTATGGAATTCAAGTAATTTTTACACCACTGCTTGTTTCCAAGAATTATATAAATTAATATTAATCACAATATTTGAAACTTCTGCTTTGGACAAGTCATTTAGAAAAATTCAAGTAAAATGCCAGTAACAAAGGTTTTCCCTCAGTAACTCTAAGTAAGTAATTCTACTCCTAATATCGTCAGTGTTAGGTAAGTTATGACATTGACTTGTAATGTGAACTTTTTCTTGGACAAATTACTAACAGCACACAAAATATGCTGACAACAGATCTTAATGTACAGTCACTTTGGAGGAAACAGGCAAAGGGTGGTAAGTTGCATCATTTTCGCTTATTCTGGGGGGTCTGCACTGCGCAGTGGGCTATGTCGCTGCACTTGAGGACAGTCTACATCATGATAGTCAGTGGTTCTCTCGCTTTATACCTTGCAACGTTGCTCTCCAGCGACTCTGTGTGCAGATCGAGTGCATGTAAATTCAATCACGGAGGTATAGTTGGTGAGCGAAATAATCCCGAACATGATCTGACTAAAGGCTTCCGTGTTAGTGGAGGAATCTGCCCAAGGAGTTGTGGAGCTGGTATCAAGGCAGGGTTAGTGGGAAAATTGGACAAGACCAATTGGCAGGTGAAAAAAACAGGAGAAAAAATAAATCATAATTAAGTATTGCAAATTACTGAGAGAACAGTAGTGTTGGCCATCTAAGTAATTTAGGTACTCAGCAAAACATATTCAGCAAATCATGTAGCATTGCATTTATGATTAGCAGTGTCCCAACTGAGCATGAAAGAATATATGCACAGCCAGTTGGAGGTCTCTGTCTGAATCACTTTTAACACTGTTTAACCTCTGACTGTTGTTGACCAGATCCTGAAAAATATTAAGCTGTAAAGCTTGCGTGCCAGATCAAAACTTAAATCATACTTTTTTACTAAATTACATGCGTTAGGGCCAGCAGGCAAGTAATATGAGACAGGCGGCCTGTGTGGTAACTCCTTTTAAGCTTGCCTTTTTTTTATAAAACATGCTTTTAAGACTAGCCACTATTATGCCTTCACAAACCCTCGGTATGGTATGTAGTTTACTATAGTAGAGGCTTCATACATTTTTGCTGGAGGAAATACACTCACCTAAAGGATTATTAGGAACACCATACTAATACTGTGTTTGACCCCCTTTCGCCTTCAGAATCAACTTGGCATTGATTCAACAAGGTGCTGAAAGCATTCTTTAGAAATGTTGGCCCATATTGATAGGATAGCATCTTGCAGTTGATGGAGATTTGTGGGATGCACATCCAGGGCATGAAGTTCCCGTTCCACCACATCCCAAAGATGCTGTATTGGGTTGAGATCTGGTGACTGTGGGGGCCATTTTAGTACAGTGAACTCATTGTCATGTTCAAGAAACCAATGTGAAATGATTCGAGCTTTGTGACATGGTGCATTATCCTGCTGGAAGTAGCCGTTCAGAGGATGGGTACATGGTGGCCATAAAGGGATGGACATGGTCAGAAACAATGCTCAGGTAGACCGTGGCATTTAAACGATGCCCAATTGGCACTAAGGGGCCTAAAGTGTGCCAAGAAAACATCCCCCACACCATTACACCACCACCACCAGCCTACACAGTGGTAACAAGGCATGATGGATCCATGTTTTCATTCTGTTTACGAATTCCGAATTCTGACTCTACCATCTGAATGTCTCAACAGAAATCGAGACTCATCAGACCAGGCAACATTTTTCCAGTTTTCAACTGTCCAATTTTGGTGAGCTTTTGCAAATTGTAGCCTCTTTTTCCTACAGTGGAGATGAGTGGTACCCGGTGGGGTCTTCTACTGTTGTAGCCCATCCGCCTCAAGGTTGTGCGTGTTGTGGCTTCAAAAATGCTTTGCTGCATACCGTGGTTGTAACGAGTGGTTATTTCAGTCAAAGTTGCTCTTCTATCAGCTTGAAGCAGTCGGCCCATTCTCCTCTGACCTCTAGCATCAACAAGACATTTTCGCCCACAGGACTGCCGCATACTGGATGTTTTTCTCTTTTCACACCATTCTTTGTAAACCCTAGAAATGGTTGTGCATGAAAATCTCAGTAACTGAGCAGATTGTGAAATACCCAGACCGGCCCGTCTGGCACCGACAACCATGCCACGCTCAAAATTGCTTAAATCACCTTTCTTTCCCATTCTGACATTCAGTTTGGAGTTCAGGAGATTGTCTTGACCAGGACCACACCCCCAAATGCATTGAAGCAACTGCCATGTGATTGGTTGAGTAGATAATTGCATTAATGAGAAATTGAACGGGTGTTCCTAATAATCCTTTTGGTGAGTGTATATCAATCTAATTTCTACGCTGAGGGAACTGCTTGGTTAAGGAATGCCCCATCTAATTTCTCTGGTTTCCTATTGAATCCTAGGATGATTACCTAGAATGACCACGTTTCAGAACTCCCCAGCGTGATGACAACCCTGTCCAAAGCCACTTTCACAACCCACCTGGTTGTCCTTTTTTCTTTTATACCTGACTGTGCTGCTCTGGGTCTGGGTCTGTCTAAAGACTGGACACAGCCCACATTAAGATCTGAACCCTCAGATTATGCCACAGGTCTACCCACAGGACCTTTATGTTTACTGATAAATAACTTAGCCTTAATTGGACATGCACTCTTAAACTTTATACCTGGCACAGCCAGCAGAAGAATGCCTACCCCACGGAGGCCTGATCCTCTCTAAGTTTCTTCCCTGAGAAGCATGGAGTTTTTCGGGGTACTGTGCTTCAGTTCTGCTTTGTTTCTTGTACTTTTAGGGTTTTAGGCTGAGTGTCTGTAAAAGCACTTTGTGACAATTGCTGATGTAAAAGGGGCTGAAGATGAAGATGAAGTTGGCCTGGAAGACTTCACACCTTGGCTTTACTAAAAACTGAATTAATGTAGTAATCTCACTACTAGAGCTAGACCAGCAATTAATATTTTTACATTAAACTCTACATGGCGTATTGGAGAAATTATGACTCTAAAGTATGTATTTAGTAAATAAAGATTACAATTGTCACGCCCAGCCCAGTGTGGGCTGGCGTGGCATGGACTAAAGACTGGACTCCTTATAACATTGTGTATTTTCTATTTCAGTTTGTGTTTTCCAGTCTCCTTAATAATTACGTGTATGTCCCTCTAAGGAATGGGACACCTCTCTCTGGTTTGGCCTGTTTTTAGGATAGGTTTTGTTAGACTGGTAGCTTGTAGATCTGGTGATCAGTGTTGGGGAACGTTACTTTAAAAAGTTACTGGTTACTTTACTTAGTTACTTCTCCAAAATGTAAAATTTGTTACCTTCTGCGTTACTTTTCATTGAAAGTAACTATGTTACATTACTGCGTTACTCTTTAAAGTAAGTTAATTAGTTACTTTCAATAAGTTACTTTAAAAAATGCTTTTATATATGCTTTTTAGTGTGTCTAGGTTTAGTATCATACAATACTCATTGGACAAAACATTATCAATTATTAACCTTCCCAAATATTTAAAATATTTGAATCAAGTTTAATGGTAAGTTGATTAAGAAGGAATTATTATTCCTACTGTCTTGCTCAAAAACAGAATGATAGAGGCTTCACCTTGGTAGTGTGGGGGGGAGGGGTTTGAACCAGGGTCCTAATAATCAATTAGGCCACCTTGCCGCCCCTAGATAGAGATTGCCTGATCATGTCGAGTGAAGACTTGTGTAACTACTTTCTCTGGGCATGATCCAATTGACCAATATGATCAGTCTATTTCTGATTAATGTGTGAGTGTTTGTATGTAAAACCAATTTCATCTCAATGTCTGAGTATATAACAAATTTTAACTGAGTAAAGAAATACAGATAAAAAAATAATTTGAGTTACATACAATATGCAATGGGATTTGACTCCTAGTAATGCTACTGTAATTAATGGAGACACATGGAGAATACATTGAGCAGGCCTGAACCAGAAATATTGAGTCTAAAGGGTAGAGTTTAGAGCTGTTGGGTGGCAGAATTATAAGCATTCTGAATGTGTGTTTACTGGCACAAATACACGTTCCAAGTGCATTTCACTTGAATCCTTGCACACCTCATGTACTGTATGTAGAAAACTAGCCTACCATATTATGTGTTCTCATCGCCCATAATATGCGTTCTCATCACCTGTTAAAGCACATTGGAAATTTTTTGTAACATTATGCACATTTTCAACGCGTGTTTATTGGAATAACCGGCGAAAATATAACTTGAAAATAACATACCTCCACTCGTTGTAGACGCCATAGTAGAAAAAAAGAAATTTTGTCCAAAACATTTGAGTGAGACGAACGATGACAAGCTTTCCATTATATTCCCACTCGACAGGTGCTTGCACATGCCGCACAGCTCACTGGACACATTTATTTATCGTCCCTGCTTTTTGATAGTTTTGAAGTAATGTGAATATTTCCAGCTGTTAAAATGTAGGCTATGTATTCTTCCATTTTGCTAAACTCCAATCTGCGTAATGCTGCGCATTACAATTTTAAGTGCAAGATCTCTCCTTTTTTTGATTGGCGTGGAGGCGCACTAATGAAATACGGATTAATAAACAACAACAACGGATAATAAATTATTAACTTGTGTTCTAAAACATTAAAGTTGAAAATATAATGATAATGTAACTATTTTTCTTGTTATAAATGTAACTAGTAACTAATTACTTGAACTTGAACTTTTTTTCCAAAAAAGTAGTCTGACTAGTGTAACGTGTTACTTAGTAACGTGTTATCCCCAACACTGCTGGTGATTAATGATTGAGTTCAGCCGTGTTAGATTTAGCTAGTTAGTTCAGCTGGCCAAACTAGGGAGAGGTGTCGGTCATTGATTTACGTTAAGTGTATTTCTGTTCACTGTTGGTAGGCTAACCAGGAACTACTACTGAGTGAGTTGTGAAAAGAGTGCTTTTGGAAGTTAATGCGTACGCTCTGTATCGATACATTTATGTTTAGCTGTCAGTGTCCATACCACTGTTGAGAGCACGTAGGACAGGGGTATTCAAATCTTACTCTACAAGGGCCGGACCCTGCTGGTTTTCTGTTCTACCGTATAATGAATTACACCCACCTGGTGTACCAGGTCTAAATAAGTTCCCGATTAGAGTGTTGTAATGAATGAATGAAGTGGAACTGGCTTTGAGGACCAGATTTGAATAGGGCTGACAGATATATAAGTATACTAGTTGTGCACTCGCTTCAGCTGGTCACCTGCAACTGTATACTGGTATGTTTCTGGAGTATCCATAATATAGCTGCGTCCTTTGAATTGGCTTTGGCCAATTGTTAGAGAAAGTGTATCTCTTGTCAACATACGATTGGTGGGTTTGGAATGTTAAGAGAATTAACCAATAAAGAATGAGTGTTTTACTGAAGTAAAAATGAACTGCAGAGAGAGTTTGGAAGAACTTTCCTATATAGACGAAATCCGGCTTTAACATGTTGCTTTCTAACAATGAAAGCCTTTGCTCTTTCTACACATTCTCTGGACTCTGAGTTAATTAATTGAGGACTAAATACATTAAAATATACATCAGGGGTCATAGACCTTCCGACGCCTTCCCGAAAATAATTCCTCTATCGGGTTGCGGAACGGGGAATAAGGGGGCAGTTTCAGCACCATTAAATGGTTGTGGTTGGCGAACCAGTCCCGGACCAGAGCAGCCCGGTAGAAACTGACATTATCCCAGATGAGAACGACATAAGCTGCCCTGGTCCATCCTGTGTGACCGCGGCATGTAGTGCATCCAGAAATGTCAGTATGTGTGCAGTGTTTTAGGGACCCAGGGTGGCATGGTGATGGATGACCCCGACCACTAATGGTGGCACACATGGTGATGTTGCCCCTGCACTACCCCAATGTCTGCTTTTTGCCAGAGTCTCTTCCTCTTTCTCCTCTCCCTCTTCCCCCGTCTCTTCCTCGTTCTCCTCTCCCTCTATCCCGTCTCTTCCTCGTTCTCCTCTCCCTCTTCCCATCTCTTCCTCGTCTTCTCCTTCCTCTTGGTCCTTCAGCCTCAATATTCCCCCAAAAACATTTTAAAATGGCACCAACGACAATACATAAATTGCAATAAATGCTGCAAACAACATCCGTACCAGTTACAAAAAAGATAGAATCACGCAAAGAAATTGTGTTGTGTGGAAATACAACAACAAAAACACATACCCAAAACAATAGCCCCCTGATACTTGAATTTCCTACACACACTTATTCTTTACAGAAATCCTTCACAACTAGGTGGCCATACGGATAGACAACATCAATTCCACCCTGAACCGACATGGACGAAATATAGCAATAAACAATACACTAAGAGCTGCAAAATTTCAACTTCCAATAAATAATTTAATTGACTGAAAACGAAATTACAAATTTCATCATGCATCAACTAAAGAGTAATCTCACAAATTAGACAGGAAGTCAGTAAAATGTCAGGCAATATGTCACCTCCAATAAATCATGCTAGTATTTAAAACATCAAGAAATCAATTAAGCATCAACCGAGTATCCATTTTTATATCTCCCACCTATGCAATGCACTTACACAATCAGTGGTAAAGCCTGTGGTAAATGCTGTATAGAACCATTGATTTCAAGGAACACATGTTTAACAGAATCACATAAGAAAATATATGGTTTACAGTGATATTATACACTAACAAATTCAGTAATAATATGTGAAACACAGAGTAATTGCAAATGTCTATTGTGAAATATGAGCTGTTCAGCTTTGACAACATTAGCGCTGATGTGTCATAATGGCCACAAGGTTCACTTCCATGAATTGCAGATGTGGCTGCACAGTGCTGAATTGACTTCTGTTCAGCATCTACCTTTTTACATCATGTTTTGGACAGCACAGTCTGGTCAAAATGTGGTTCCGGTGGCAGGGGCGTCGGACTGGGGGTAAAACCAATACTGATTACCAGGGCCCAAAGGGGAGAGAGGGCCCTTGAAGAGTCTGGAATATATTGTGGTTGAAGAACATGGGGGCCCATCAGGACTGCCTATGCATAGGGCCCAGGATCTTGTGCTACACCGCTGTCTGGTGGCACAGTGTATATTCTACCGAGATCTTGAGGGAGCTGGCGGTTTTAATTTTGCTGCGGGTGGGAGTGGGCGGTCAAAAAATGTACCACTGGTCCTTGTATTTAGCTAGCTAACAACAAGGATGGAGTTGTCAAAAGAAGAAAAAAAAAGATTAAAGCAGGTTTTTACTTAACAAAAATAAACCAAGGCAAGTCTAATATTTGGCCAATTTCTCAATTGTTAGGCAACAGACAGAAATGGTACAGAATTGGACTTTAGGCTATTTTGCCTTCGTTGACATAACAACCGATAGCCTACATAGTTTGAGGATTACCATAAAGATGTCTATACTATTAGTTATTTGTCATGTGTTGTGATTTACATCAATGGTTCTCAAACTTTTGGAGTCACGACCCACCAGACTCATCAGGCGAGTGCACGTGACCCCCATATGCGACATGAATACAACAATGTTACCAGAAAATTAAGCTTACCTGTATTTATGTATGTATGAAAGAGGGCGTTACAGGATACTTAACCTCCTTGCAAGAGTTCATCTTTGTCTTATTTTGAATGCTACAATAGTAGAAGTATTCCAAAAACTATTCCAATAAAAGGTTCTCTTAAAATAACTACAATTTTCTGTGTATGATGATCAGATGTTTGTGGCAACAACAAAGGGACACGCAACACACAAACCCTTGTTCAGTATGAATCCATTCCTTAATATGCTTAGTATAGTAGAGTTCGCTAACACTGGTCAAAAGATTCTAAAAGTTGGTCAAATTAGTCTGTCATAACCATTTCGCTATAACTTTTAATTTAGTATTCATTACCTTTACCGGAAATAAAGTTTCAGTTCTGTAGAGCCAACAACTTTGACAGACAAGGTATGCCATTTTATTTAAATGAAATGATAATGAACATAAGTGTTCAGACCTTGTTATTAACAATCTAAATTATTAGATTAATAGGAACTACTTGTTTTATGTGGCATACAAACATGGCAACAGTAGGAGTGGTGGGGGGTATGTTAATGTTAGATGATAACTGCATGCCTTGCAAATTTTCTTTTGCTAAAATACTAATAAAAAAATGTATATTCACATATCTTAGGATCTCCCTTCTTAGGGCCATCCAATCTCTGTATGACCAAAGCGAGAGCTGGGTCCGGGTTCTCGGCAGTAAGTCGGACTCGTTTCATGTGAGGGTTGGTCTCCGCCAGGGCTGCGCTTTGTCACCAATCCTGTTTGTAGTATTTATGGACAGGATATCGAGGCGTAGTCGGGGTGGGGATGGGTTGCAGTTCGGTGGGCTGAGGATGTCATCACTGCTTTTTGCAGATGATGTGGTCCTGATGGCATCAT
>JACXGM010017170.1:5530-20033 GCA_016801145.1 Umbra pygmaea
TAATAAAACTTTATTGAAATTATTAATTACTAAATAGGCTAATTCTGATAACAACTAATTATCTACATCTCAGTTATAACCATATGAACATAAACAATTATCCTGCCTTTAAATATTAATCATCTCCAAGAAATACCACACATTATTTACACAATGCCCAGTCATGCGCTGTTAGTTAATAGTCAGCCTTTATTAAGCAGCAAAACAGCATTCTAGTCAGCACACTACATTCAGTATGTTTTATTAATTTACACCACCGCTGACTACTGCACAGGCAAACTCTATTTCAGATTAAAATGAGGATTACAACAAAAATACTCCAATATGTGTAATGCACACATTGTTTAAAGAAAAGAAGTAGCCTATTATGGTTTAATCGTTGGGACAATTAGCTTACTGAAGGAAAACCTGATGACTCTGGGGCATAGGACATGGGAAAGGAAATGTAATCCTGGTGACTGTGAAACATTGCCCAATTATATCCTTCTTATGGGCCATGAGTAAACCCAAGCAGCCCTCACAAATGATGGAGCCAGAGTCCAGCCTGTCAATATACGATGAGTCTCATCTTAAAAAACGCATACGGTCAAGCTACATCATGATGCTTAGGCACTGCAACAATGTAAAAAGTACAGCGATCTGACAGAAGTTGAAACGAGGTGGCCTTTTGTGGTCTAACACTGCCATCTTGTGGCGAAAAGCCACATTAAATGATACAGGCTACATTTTACTCCTCGGAAAATGAAGAAGTGGTAGCACCCGAATTTAGTTCGTGTTAACAGGTATATTTTGAACGTCTTATGACGTACAATCGCGTTAAGACGTTTACAATTTACAGGGCATTGTCTGTAGTGTTAAGAGTTATCAATTTGACTTGTTAATGCGGACGCTAAACTAAACGTTTTGGACCCTTCAGCGTTCGATATGGACCCATCGGCATTCGATAGTCTCCAACCTACAAACGCCAAACATCCTGTAAAAAATAGCGGAGTCGAACGGAGTTTGCAGGTGACGTTGCACAAACTCTCTTGCGGTAACGTAACCCCAGCTGGATGTACTTAATGAAACAGATCCTATACAATCTAAGAACTGAACGCAACTCGTTCGGAAGCCCCACCCATTTCCACGCCTTTCTTAACCGTGCTCGTTTTCTAATATCCGAACTGGTAAATCAAAAGTAGAGTAAACGGATAACGAGCAGTGAATCGGTAATCCGTTTTCTAAGTTAGGGCACTAAAACGGTTGGCCACTCCATACACGGACCGTGCACATCTCTGTCTCCTCAGTGCCATCACAAGCCCCTACTGGCAACTCTTAACCACTTGAGCTGTCTTGAATAATTGAGAGAGTAAGAGTGATTATTAGCTTAAGTTTGAGAGTAGGAGTACATGTTGTGGATTCTCAGCACTTAAGACTAAAATGGCCCTTTGAGAAGCTTGATAAATATGGGCCCTGATCTGTTTTGTCCTTAAACAAATGGACACGGTGTCCTGCATCATGCCAAGATCAAAACCTGTCCAAGACCTGTCTGAGGACCTGAAAATAAATATTATTGATATCTGAGAGGGGTTACAAAGCTGCTTCCAATCAAATTTAAGTACAACATTGCATTGTGCAATGGATCATCTGACACTTTTGTTATTTTGTTTTTGTACTCTAGCACTTTGATTTTAAAAGGATATAATGACAATGAGGATAAAGTGCAGACTGTTGGCTTTAATTTCAGTGTACATGCATACACATCGAAGTTAGAAGTTACAGCATCTTTTGTACATGATCCCCCCATTTTCGGGCCCCAAAAAACATTGGGCAGTTTAACATAATGTATAATTAAATAATTGTTTATATTTGGTTGCATATCCTTTGCATGCAATGACTGCTTGAAGTCTGTGATGCATCGACATCACCAGACACTGGATATCTTCCCTGAAAATGCTCTGCCAGGCATGTACT
Source organism: Umbra pygmaea (assembly GCA_016801145.1). Taxonomy (NCBI): domain Eukaryota; kingdom Metazoa; phylum Chordata; class Actinopteri; order Esociformes; family Umbridae; genus Umbra; species Umbra pygmaea. Next base: position 7,484 of record JACXGM010017170.1, read on the forward strand.
GAAACCATCTTTAGGTCCTGCTTGTTTCAGATAGTTATTGCCTTCCGTCTCCTCTTCAGCATGTAAAAGTGGCATGGTCCAGTGGTCTAAGCCACTGCCTCCAGAGCACAGATGTGTTAGCGATTTAACCCTACTGTAGTCATGCATCTACAGCAGCGGCGGTCGGTGGATCTTAATTTGGGGCGCTGGCTCATATTACTGTCCGAACTGGAGGAAACGGAACGGTATCGCACAGTATCGCACAATGGGTTTGGTGTGTTGCGCTCCGTTCCATTCGCTCCGGTCCCGAGCGTAACATGAGCCCGCCCTTCCCAATTAAGATCCATGACCACCGCTGATCTACAGTGCATCCGGAAAGTATTCACAGCGCTTCACTTTTTCCACATTTTGTTATGTTTCACCCTTATTCCGAAAAGGATTGAATTAACTATTTCCCTCAAAATTCTACAAATAATACACCATAATGACAATTTGAAAGAAGTGTTTTTGAAATCTTAGGAAGTTTATTAAAATTAAATAACGCAAAAAGCACATGTACATAAGTATTCACAGCCTTTGCCATGAAACTCAAAGTGAGAGCTCAGGTGCATTCTGTTTCCACTGATCATCCTTGAGATGTTTCCAAAACCTGATTGGAGTCCAACTGTGGTAAATTCAGTTGATTGAACGTGATTTGGAAAGGTACAAACCTGTCTATAAAAGTTCCCACAGCCTCCCAGACTTAACTTAATACTCTTACCAACCGTAAATCTCAGAATTTCTCCCAAATTACATTCTCCGGAAACTATTTTGAAAACCTAAATTACGTTCTATGCCAACCTATTTAGGGTGTTTTTACGTTTGAACTGCACGTTTTGTTATTAGGTACATTTTGTTTAGCGGATTTATGCGAGAACATTCCACACATTCCATAGCATTCGAAATTATATTGCAACATTCACAGTTAAGGTTAGGTAGGAGGATACTAACGGTAAAGGTTAGGCATGAGGTTACTAACGGTTAAGGTTAGATATGACGTTACTGAGGTTAAGGTTAGAATTAAGGTTAGGGTTAACATTACAAAAACCGACAATCGCGTGTCTGCATGACGCAAGCACTGTAGAACAAAACACACAAAGTGCCGGTCTGGATTTGAACTCGCGAACACTGGCATGCAAATCGCGCATTTATACGCCCATTCACCATCCCCGACCTCCGCCCTAGCAAAAACTATGCTATTTACATGCTACGTCATGATCGTAATTGACCCTCTCATACGTTCATATTTGACATATTTCGGTTTTACAAAATAGTTCCCTCAGAACGTATTTAATGTGATTTAGGGCTGACTCTTACACAATCACATTTATATGTTATGTTTTTCCATCACATTATGTTTTGTTAAACAGTGTTGCAACAGTTACTTTGAAAAAGTAATCTGATTACTGATTACTCCTTCAAAAAGTAACTTTACAGATTACTTGATTGTAAAAGTAACTAAATTAGATTACAAGTTACTTTATTAGTAACATAAAAATGACAACTGGCACCTCAACATAAAAATGACAACTGGTTTTGCCAACACTCACTTAATTGAAAGTGCGTTTTTATGAATAACATCAACAATGTATCTCCTAACTTTAATTAAATAAAGACAGTCTTTCTTGACCGGATAGATTTAACTGTTAAAACTGTAATGGTAAAACTTACTACGTAGACTATTATAATCTACATTGTTTATAAATGTAACTAATAAATTATTTTTAACATGTTTTTTAAATAATAGCGCACATTTTAATTCACTGCAAAAATTGTCAATTCATTATAAAGCTAGTGAATTATAACCAAATGCAATTGCATTGTGTGTAAAGAAACAACAAGAGTATATGATAGCAAAAATAATTTAACGTGTTTTTAATTACTTTTTATTAATAAGAGTAACAAATATGTTGTACACACAATTTGATTGAATACATTGTCAGTGTCACATTTGAAAACATGATTACATTTGAAAAACTTTCACTAGAGTCTGTTTTTTCAAACAATAGACTAATTTTAGCAACACATGAACACACTACCTATCTATGCAATGAATTAACAATGATTATTATAATGAATTGCAAGCGCTTTTATTTTGAAAATGAAAATCCGAGTTTTTGTTGCCAGGCGAACAGTTCTTGCTAGCGCGGCTCTGACTGTCCTCATGCTTAAAACGTGACTTGTTGCTTACGTGACTTCACTCCCCAAGATGCAAGAAGAAAGCAAAATATATAAGGAAAATTACAAAAATAGTAATGCACAGTGAGTAGTCTTATTACTGGTTTGGAAATAGTAACATGTTAGATTACTCGTTATTGAAAAAAGTGGCCAAATTAGAGTAATGCTTTACTAATTAACACGTTACCAGAATCACTGGTGTTGAAGTACACCCATGTCCTACTCCAGTAAATCAGAGTAGGGGTGTTGGAATTTTGGAGATCAGCAAAGGCCTCAGCTTACATTTGAGAGTTTGTGTAGACCTGAGACTTTCGTCACTTTGGTGGCAATTTCCTTGTAAGACGACTGGTGTCCTGGTCTTTAAACTATAGGCCATTCAACCCACATTGACCTCCATAGTCTAATGGAGGTTTGTTTTGATCTTCTGTATATCTGTCTACTCATTCTTTCCCTCATTTGTTTTGTCTCATTCTGTCTTCGCAAACTGTCTTCAATTTGATTCGGTCTCATGTTGTTTCTCTCATGATCCCTTTTTCTTTCTCTACCTACCCAACTGTGGACAGAATGACAAAATTTGATGTGAGAAACTACCTGGAGAAGATCTACAACATTCCAGTTGGAGCAGTCCGCACAAGGATACAATACGGTAAGCAAGGATTGGCAGTCAAACAGTAATCCATTGCTAGTGAAAAGAGCACCATATTCTTAGTGGTTAGCTATCAAGTTTTAGTTTTAATCTGTTGATTAGCAGTTAGACTAGGTTTGAGGTTAACATTTTTAAACATTGAGCTGAGTACCTATTGATAAACACCACTGAAATAAATGTTTGCTTAGTGTTTCGCTGTGTACTATTTTAATATATTGATAAACTGTGTGTTTTTTAATTTGCAATTCTGTACATCATGTTCTCATCAGCTTACTGTCTAGCTAATGTTTTTATATGTTGTTAAGCAGGAAAAAGTGGTTTGTTCACAATGGTTTGCAGGTTAATCTATCAAGGCCTTCTGCCTAATGCTCACGCACATAGATATACACACAGTAAATGTTCAAAGGTCTGAAAGTGAGCCGAACAGGGTTACAGAACCTTACTTTTTGGACATTTGAGATGATCCCAGAGCCATAAAATTGATATTATTGACTAAGTGATCTTCATTGCTTTTACTGGAGGAGGAAATATTCGGCGTTTGCACGGGATGTATAGAGGCACTTTTACGAATCTACAAATTTGCAAGCTCCATGTGAGGGAGGTGTGAGGAAAGGGAGGGGGACATGGAGGGAGACGAGGATAGAGAGTCAAAGAGGGAGAGCCCTACTGACCAGATGAATGTGGTAATGTAGGAGGACCAGAGATGTATGTCTCGCTGCTTAGGGTTTTGCAGAGGTGTATGGAGTCCTTCTGCTTTGGCGTAGAAAACAACAGCGCTCATGAAGCACGCAGAGGGAGAGAGAATTAGATGCCAAGCCTTAATAGGCGTAATATGTAGAACCAACCCATTAGACCTCTCTTTAAATAGAGCGGCATAGTTAAATACAGACGGGCGGGAGAAAGAGAGTGTAGACCCTCAGGATATAAGGGAATGCACGAGAAGGAGAGAGAGAAAATGAACAGAGCTGTCGATGAGGGTAGATGGCCCCTGGCGGTTCAGAGGTGCGTCAGAGCAGGCAATTTTGTCTGCGTACAACGGTTCCACTCCATTGGCACACTAAACAGAAGAACGAGAGAGGGCTGCAGACAGCCCATTGTTATCCCCCCTTTCACTGGGCGGCAGAGGTAGTTTGAAAGACATTATAATGGCCACCCCCACCAGTCCTGGGATTCATTACATGGTAGCTGGCTACCACAACAACAACAACCACCACATTGAAAGTAATAAATTGTATGATTGCATGTATGGCAGGATTGAATGAAAACATTATTGTTTAATTGGGTAGGGTTAAATATGACAAACAACTGTTTGCTATATTCAACGTGACACAAAACAACGGCCCGTAAACACACCTAGAGACTGTCGTCAGTCCCTCAAACGGAGGCAGGATTGGGGCCTGAGGGGCATTTTGCGATTGTGGTAAGGGCTTTCCCTGGGCTGTGTGTTGTCTGGATGGTAATGATTACACTCACAGTAACACACACATTGGAAACCCCTTACCACACACAGGTTTTTTGTCTCATAAACCGTTTCCATGGTAACCGCACTTACCAGGTTGCCTGTTGACTCTGCAAGTGGGCTATCATTTAAATGTGGGTTCTATAAGGTGGGAAAATGTTTCAGGTGGGTTTCATTGATGGATTGGCATTCTGACAACACTGGAGATTAGCTTCAGGCAGCCTTTTATTAAATAGTTATGCTAATCCTTCATTTGATATGAACACGCCGTGTCTGCCAGCGTTGATGCACTCAGTCATTGGGAGCACAATACAACAACAACACCCAATGCGCTGGCTTTATGTACACACTTTAACGAAACCTATTTCTAAGTCACTCTTCTTTTTGTTCATCTAATGCTCTTCCTCGTTGTTGCTTCCTTGCATTGTTTTTTCCTTGTCTGTCTTTGCTGTTATCTGTGAGGTACGACGTCATTACTACCAGCTTAATTCAATAGGACTAGAATTTGCTGTTTTACACATGCTCTCCTGTAACGCAATCTTTCTTTCTCTTTTTTAACTCTGTATTTGTGTAAATGTCTTTCTCTCTCTCCTACTTGCTCAACCTCTAGTAATTTGCATGTTTAGCTGTTACAAAGGTTGAACAGTTTGCTTCAATTGGGAACCATCTGAATTCCATTTGTTTTACTGACTGCTGTCTCATCCTGTCACCCACCCTCTCACCTTGTCCCCCTCTCTTTATCCATGTCCCCATCTTCCAGGCACCAATAAGAAGAGAAACCATCTCAATCAGAAATTGAAGAGACCTGATTATAAATTGGCCTATGTTCAACTGGTGAGTACACCTATGGTTACAGATTGCACATGTGCATAGGTTCTAAAGCACAACAATTTTCATCTCACATGTTCATGTAAATATCTTAGATTTTTTATTAGGGCACCTTAAAGTCACCTTATCAGATTTGTATGGTTCCCTTGTTAGGATTTCACTTAAACACTGAGTGCCCTAAAGACAAATTAAACAATCACAGATTTGTGACAGTGGTGGTTTAGGTATTGTTACTGTTATTATAGACAACATTTCCGGCCTAAACTTCGGAAAAAAATGTAGGCTTGTTCATTTTTCAAACCAGTTAGTAGTTTGGTGTGTGCCTTTTTTCTTCGCTATATAATAGGCATTCTTAGAAGACTGTGGTCAGCTACTATTTGAATTGATTGTTTTTCATTTTATTGTCTAATAGCTTACTATTATGGTGAACCTTACTGATAGTGTGTATAGACTACCATTGTTTCTAATTTGGATAGTCAGACAATGTGCATCTCGACAATGTGCATCTCGACAATGTGCATCTCGACAATGTGCATCTCGACAATGTGCATCTCAAATACTACATATCCTGAAAAGTGTATATGAAATAAATACAAATTGTAGGCAAAGGCACTCTCCTCCTGGTATATTGTCTGACTATGCATCCTTATGATCCACCACCAGACCAGTATCACATCTGCGTCTGACGAAGACTATGTGTCAATGCCAGAAACTTTTGTTTGAAGTTTTGCCATCTTTTAAAAGAAAATGCACTTTTGAGGGGAATGCAGAAAGCACAGATGTCTTTGTTTGGCTGGGGCACATGCACACAGACACAGCAACTTAAGAGATTAATAATTGATATTGTCTAAACAGGACAAAAAAGGAGATCCATAATTGATGCATGCCCATGAGTCATTGAGAAGGGAGTATTCCTCCTGTCTGAGACAACACAAACTTCCTGGAAGTGTGTGTGTGAATATGTGCATAGATTTGTGGTACTGTCAGATTGAGTGTCTCTGACTGTGTGCATGCCTTTGTGACTGCAGTGAATGTAATTTGAACATGGACTCAAAGGCTTGGAATGCCACCATGTACATACGTAGTTGTCTGTTTTTATGGTGTGCTCATACAAAGAATGTCTACAAGAGAGAATCTCTGTTTCATTGTGTGTATGTACGTTTCAATGGGTTTGTCTTGCAATGCACACACCCATCCCGCCCCAGTTCCATGCTGCAAATTAGGGGTGTGAGGGTGCATGACAAGACATCCTGTCATCCTTTCCTGCTTACACCCACATTCATCATTCCATGTACAGCCAGCAGCATATTGAGCCCTCGAGAGTCATTGTTTGCCGTAAAGTACCTGTGTCACTCACTTTTGTACTTTTATGTTAGCGATGCCCGTGCCCGTTTTTAAAGTCTGGTTTATTTACGAACAGCATAGAAACTGAATTGCATGGTGTACGTGTGCTTAAACACATCAACCCACACCGACCCCCACAACCAAATCCATCCTCTTTCTCCAAAAGCACTGAAGCAAATGCAAAAACACATATACACTATTTAGAAAAGCCCTCCTTTGTTTGCAGTGGTGGGTAGAAAGCAAGATTGTTCCTAATTGACACCACATGTTGGCGGGGTGTTCTGATGCCTGATGTACCCCCCTCCCTCCATCAGCTAATATTCCAACCGTATTACGAAAACCGGTTACATTTTATTTGGAGAGTTCGAAATTCCATCTGTAGTTGCTTTACAGATAGTTTGTTGATGATACAGTGGGGAGAACAAGTATTTGATACCTAGCTGATTTTGCAGGTTTTCCTACTTACAAAGCATGTAAATAGAAGCATAATTCAAGTATGTAATTTTTATCATAGGTACACTTCAAGTACACTTCAGGATATACAAAACAAATATCCTGAAAAACACATTGTATGATTTTTAAATAATGAATTTAAAACTACATTTCCTGTAGTTCATGACCAGGTTTGCACACACTGCAGCAGGGGTTTTGGTCCACGCCTCCAAATAGGCATTCTACAGATCCTTCAGGTTTCGGGGCTTTCACTTGGCAATACGGACTTTCAGCTCCCTCCAAAGATTTTCTATTGGGTTCAGGTCTGGAGACTGGCTAGGCCACTCCAGGACCTTGAGATGCTTCTCACGGAGCCACTCCTTAGTTGCCCTGGCTGTGTGTTTTCGGGTCATTGTCATGCTGGAAGACCCAGCCACGACCCATCTTCAATGCTCTTACTGAGTGAAGGAGGTTGTTGGCTAAGATCTCGCGAAACATGGCCCCATCCATCCTTCTCTCAATACGGTGCAGTCGTCCTGTCCCCTTTGCAAAAATGCATCCCCAAAGAATGGTGTTTCCACCATCATGCTTCAAGGTTGGGATGGTGTTCTTGGTGTTGTACTCATCTTCCTCCAAACATGGCAAGTGGAGTTTAGACCATAATGCTCTACTTTTGTCTCATCAGACCACATGACCTCCCATTCCTCCTCTGGATCATCCAGATGGTCATTGGCAAACGTTAGATGGACCTGGACATGCGCTGGCTTCAGCAGTGGGACCTTGCATGTGCTGAAGGATTTAAATCTATGATGGCGTAGAGTGTTACTAATGGGGTTTTCATTGAGACTGGTCCCAGCTCTCTTCGTGTTATTGACCAGGTCCTGCCGTGTAGTTCTGGGCTGATCCCTCACCTTTCTCATGATCATTGATGCCCCACGAGGTGAGATCTTGCATGGAGCCCCAGACCGAAGGGAGACCGTCATCTTGAACTTCTTACATTTTCAAATAATTGCACCAACAGTTGTTGCCTTCTCACCAAGCTGCTTGCCTATTGTCCTGTAGCCCATCCCAGCCTTGTGCAGGTCTACAATTTTATCCCTGATGTCCTTACACAGCTCTCTGGTCTTGGCCATTGTGGAGAGGTTGGAGTCTGTTTGATTGTGTGGACAGGTGTCTTTTATACAGTAAACAAGTTCAAACAGATGCAGTTAATATAGGTAATGATTCGAGAATTCTTACTGGTTGGTAGGTGATCAAACACTTATGTCATCCAATAAAAGGCAAATGAATTATTTAAAAATCATACAATGTGATATTCTGGATTTTTGTTTTAGATTCCGTCTCTCACAGTTGAAGTAAACCTATGATGAAAATGACAGACCTATACATGCTTTGTAAGTAGGAAAAAAACAGCAAAACCGGCTGTGTATCAAATACTTGTTCTCCACACTGTATGATTATCAACAAACTATCTGTTGATAAGCAACTAATTGTGTAGTTTAAGGGTATGGGTAAGTTTAGCATATGAGTAATGGTTAAGGGTAATGGTTAAGGTTGGGCTTAACATTAGGGGAAGGGTTAAGGTTAGGATTAGGGTTAGTAGATAGTTTGTTCAAATGTTGTTGATAGTCTGCAGATTTTTTTGGACTCTCAAAATAAATAAAAAATAAATCCACTTTTTGGACTCTCAAAGTAGAGTGTTTTCCTGGACACCTTTCTTGCTTGGTTAATTCTTTCCCACTTGTTTACCTTTTTTACAAACCTTCTCACCTACCATGAGCTTTCTTACCCCTCTTTTTGCTCTTTTCTTTCTTTTTCTATCTTTCTCTTTCTGTCCCTGTCCATTTCAGTCCCCTTGTTCCTCTTTTTTTTGCCTTGTCCTAGACACACCAGTAGTTGGTGCCATGACAGACATTTTTCACTTCTTTAAGGTGGTGGTGGAGACCCAAAACGTTAAGAAAACACACACCTGTATAGGCGAGGGGCTGACAACTGGAGGTATACTAGTAAAGAAAAGAACAGCTGTGCACACTATGCTCTGATGCAAGGATAGTTTAATAGAATCAAGGTTTCGGCAGGCAAGCTACCTTCATCAGGGTTTCATGACAAACCCTGCAAATCAGCTACTTACATACATTTTTGTGTCATACACAGGTGATTGGATAATTACATAATTGTTCAATTCTAATTGGTCAATTGTGAGACTACATATGAAAAGGAAAACTGAAAAAGAACAGTGAAAAGAATTTACATCAAAAAAGTGGGGGAAGATGCAGTGTTAAAAGCATCAACAATAAGAATAAAAAAGTGACAATGGCATAGGCCAATTAAACCCATCAGGGTTGAATAATTATAAAGTCATTGGTCACAAGAATAGTCTGAGGTCAAACTCAACGTTAAGACCAAGTGGAGAACCCACTGGTGTGTGTGCTAGAGATGTGCTTTTGAGTGTGAAGTTTTGTTTATTGGTCACACACAGAGGGGAAGATGTAATAGCAGCTGTAATTCAATGTTTACGTGTAAATGTGCTTATGGTGTGATCTGGGGGGGTGACTGTATGGTGGAGTCATGCCAAAACAGGGAGGTCCAGAGACAGGGCAGAAGGTAGAGAAAGAGGAGAGGATGTGGGGGTCAGGGGATTTATGTTTCAAGAGTACCAAAGCTGCTGTCTGGAACTGTCTGCCATTCAATAGGTCTGGTCAGATTGTTTTTCACTGACAACAAACCCAAGCCTGTTATCCAGAAGACTGAGATTTTTTGGCTTTCCATCAATGTGTGCCAGCACCTCTATCTCACCATTACTCTGTTCTCACCTGGGTGTCAAAGCTGTTGTTTTTCTGCAGACGCTCCCCTATTAGTGGCCAAATTTGTACTTAAAACATGTGCATCATTGCAAAGTTTAAAGGACACATTTGTAGATGACCGGACCCCCGGCATGCCTTTCAGTGTCACAACCCTGTTGGGAAACACCTGACATTAACATAAAAACACTGGAGGCCCATTGGGGGTATGTCTCCCTATATACAGATGTTGCTCTTCTAATTCGGTGACACTCTTACTGCATCAATGTTTGGTACATTTAATTAACATGAAATGGACTATTACAGATGCATAGTGGTGCTAGACCGTTTACAATCATTAGTCAAGTCAGTATTTTGACCATATCATCATTATTAATCGTTTTTGCCTTTGGCCAGGCACATACTATTATCCAACATATATATTATTATTATGATTCCAGCAAAAATGTGCCCCCTACTCCTCTCAGAGTTTTAAAACTACATACATGAGTAAGGTACCAAAATGTGCGGCTCGTTCCTGTTCGAGTTGATATTGTTTTGTGGAAGGTTTCGTAAAACGATTTGTGAAAATTACTGTTTTTGTGGTGATAAAATCCCTTAGAATTGAATGTTCGGAATGTTCAGAGTTAGAATGTAGGCAGCAGCCAACTACCATATCTTTATATGATTTCTAAACTGCCACCACTCCTACATTCTTCACTCCACATACACATATGTTATATCAAAATGTTAATCTATTCCTGCTGTAGCCTTAATAGTTTTTACACTATGACCATTTATTTGGAACTCACGTTCTCCATAGACATTGATTGAATATCCACTCTAGCCATTTGTAATTTTGTACCCATTTTCTAACCTATGACTGTGCCTATAGTTTTAGGGTTTCATAGACATATTATGTATCAAAATGTCGGCCTGGTTCTTAGGAGTCTAAGGATAATCTAAGCTGTGAGATATATACAGCACAGCACACCCAACTTCTTCATCCACCAGTCAAATGACTAGGTTTTACCAGCCATTAAATAGATTACTATTGTTTTTTGGCTGGTGAGTAAAGATAATCTACCAGCCACCTTCATATTTTACCAGCATTTGGCTAATTTTAAACCCTAATTATTAACGCCACACTGTCAAAATTCCTATGCTACAGCAGCTCTACATAATAAAAAATATGGAATTAGTAGCGCTATGAAAACAGCATTGCAAAACAACATTATCGGCATGTTTTGTTACATTTTGTTTCCACAGACGTACCATGGCGACATGTATATAGACAACCTGATAGCATTGTTAGCTAGCTGGCTTAGTAGCCCATATAAACAGGTAAAAAACGAACTTATATTTACCCTAGATTTGAAATTCATCCATCATTGTCCTTTTCAAGAAACGACTCAGAGCAAAACAATGGTGTTATTGAGGGAGAGGAAAACTGGAAAAGCTACATTTCGGAAAGATGTATAAATCTGACCAATCACACTCCTTGCGGTCTGCTTAACTTTGTAAGTTACAATTTTGGAGAGGTGCACGTCACTCAACGGCGGAGGGTACAGCGTAGGGTCCGCATTGACGCAAAGGGGTCCGCGGGGGTACGTCGTCGTTTTGAAGCAGAAGCGTAAAACAGGCTTTAGGAGTCCAACGATATAATTATCTAAGCTGTGCGATTCATACTTTTGAAACTACACTTTCACTACTGTCCTACAAATGATGTGTTTTTCTTTAAATTATTTGTGTCACCCAGTGACTGCAGGTGCAGAGTGACTGGAATTTTCCAGTTTTAGACTGAGCTGCTTCCAACTGCCTAGGCTCAACCAAGGTGGGCTTAGACACGGAAGTTGAAACAACAATGGGCTTAGCGGCCAACGATGGAAATGCACTCGCTGTGGTCCAAAAATCTCCCATAGACTTTCATGGTACGTACTTCTACAGGTCCTTCGCAAGAAATTAGCATATTGTGATAAAGTTCATTATTTTCCATAATGTAATGATAAAAATTTAACTTTCATATATTTTAGATTTATTGCACACCAACTGAAAAATTTCAGGTCATTTATTGTTTTAATACTGATGATTTTGGCATACAGCTCATGAAAACCCAAAATTCCTATCTCAAAGAATTAGCATATTTCATCTGACCAAGTGTTTGTAATACAAAAAAAAGTCAACCTTCAAATAATTATGTTCAGTTATGCACTCAATACTTGGTCGGGAATCCTTTTGCAGAAATGACTGCTTCAATGCGGCTTGGCATGGAGGCAATCAGCCTGTGGCACTGCTGAGGTGTGATGAGGCCCAGGATGATTCGATAGCGGCCTTAAGCTCATCCAGAGTGTTGGTCTTGCGTCTCTCAACTTCCTCTTCACAATATCCCACAGATTCTCTATGGGGTTCAGGTCAGGAGAGTTGGCAGGCCAATTGAGCACAGTAATACCATGGTCAGTAAACCATTTACCAGTGGTTTTGGCACTGTGAGCAGGTGCCAGGTCGTGCTAAAAAATGAAATCTTAATCTCCATGAAGCTTTTCAGCAGATGGAAGCATGAAATGCTCCAAAATCTCCTGATAGCTATCTGCATTGACCCTGCCCTTGATAAAACACAGTGGACCAATACCAGCAGCTGACATGGCACCCCAGACCATCACTGACTATGGGTACTTGACACTGGACTTCAGGCATTTTGGCATTTCCTTCTCCCCAGTCTTCCTCCAGACTCTGGCATCTTGATTTCCGAATGACATGCAAAATTTGTTGTTGTTTTGTTGTGCTGCTTCTCTGTAGCCCAGGTCAGGCGCTTCTGCCGCTGTTTCTGGTTCAAAAGTGGCTTGACCTGGGGAATGCGGCACCTGT